>JAOTRQ010095959.1:0-10483 GCA_028565875.1 Hoplisoma paleatum
CAGCCAGTCTCTTTTAAAAGAAAAGACCCCCCACAAACACACCCATCCAATCTAGGAATCAGTCAATTACCCCCGCAGAGCTCAACCCCATTGGCCATCCAACTGCACGTCCGTAATTACATCAAGAAAAAAAAGAAAAGAAAACCCACACCACGCTTTGAAACAAATCACTGCAATCCACACTACACTGCACAAAAAAAACATCAAAAACACCCACACACGACAAAAACAAATCCAAATTATTCTTTTCACCCATCTCACACAAGCATCTGTTAAATGCTGATGATTGGGTTAATGGCTCACTAGGTAGCATTGTTGACTCACAGCATGACATTTTTAGAAATAATCCTCAAGTTCTGTGTGGAGTCTCCCCATGTCTGTGTGAATTCTTTAATCGACACTCCAGTTTCCAAATACATCTATGTGTGTGTTCCACCATGACCCTAAATAGGTTAAAGCGCTGGTAAACTTAGATGATTAGATGAATAGAATATCCTGGCAGGTGATGCACCTAGAATTAATGATGTTGCTTTGCATGCAACTCATGTGTAAACCATCTTAGAACTGTTACACACTTCCGAGAAGAGTTGCAAAGAAAAACGTGGCTTCTAATCTACCACGTGTGGGGAAATTCTTTGCCCCGTGGACCAGCTTCATCCCTGTTCTGTAAGGTTGTGTGCAGAGCCGGAAAAGGAGCATCGCACACGTGTGTGTAGAGTGTGTCTGTGTCAATGTGTGTATGTGGGTGGCTGGGTGTGTATTGCATCTCTGCGTACTACATGTTCAAATTACGTCCAGCTGTAGACTTTCAGATCCTCGTGAGCTGTCGTGATTGGCCTCCGCAAACCCCACCCCCCAGACATTTCAATGTACCCAAAACGAGACGCAGGCAGACACCGGAGGAGGAGGTCGCCATGGAAACCGACAGCCTCTTACTGAGACGGCGTTCTCACAGAATCCCAAACACGACATTTTGATTCAGGGAAACACCTTTCTTTGCATTTTACACGTACAGCCACAGACTTCTTCCTGCCTATTGTAGACGATCATGCTTAGTGAAAATAATAATAGTCTAGAACATTTCTGTTTACATATACATTTTAGATTCATTTTAAACATTACAGTAGTATTTTACATCTTTTTTATTCATTTCTTTTTTTTTCATGACTGTTACTTCCGGTAATCTATTCACTTCACGTACAGATGACATGAGCTGTATTAAACTGAGAATACACCCCGTGACTTCCATTTTCAGAAACATCTCAGATGAAAGGGAGGGAGAGCTTTGTTGCAGCCCAACGCCAGAGCTGAACGTTCGGTTGTTACCTAGCACTGTGAGTACCAGGAAACAGAGAACATCCTGGTGAGCCACACACTTAAAGCAAGTGTGGGAAGTCCATTACAACTAAAGCGACTCGGTTTCCTAGAAGATTGCTGATCGAGAACAGTGGTTATGCTTACTGGAATATAATAAGCACAACAGAATCATCATTCACATCAATGAATACAAGAACATTGCTAGTTTACATTCCATCGTTATGATTTGCTGTTTTCCAGCTGTCTTATCAAATAGTGCATTTTAGTTCCATCCATTATTTAGTTTTACCACCGCTTAATCCTAATTAAGGTCACATATTGGGTGAATTCACTGAACACCTCTTGTTTCATCTTCATGCATCTCTATGCTCATTCTCAACATATAGCAAACGCCTTTATCTAAAGTGACTTGCTCAAGGGCCCAACAGCAACAAACTATCAGTAGTGGGACCACTACCCTAACCATTAAGCACAGACAAACCTGAACAAACCCGGGGAGTAATTATGGGTTTGGTGCCTAGCTCAAGGTCATTTCAGTCATGACCGTTTTTGTTGAAGGTTGGAATCAAACCGCCAACCTTCCGATCACAGGCCTTATTTCACAAGAATAGATTTAATTAGAATAAAAATACATAAAAATAAGGATAGTTTGCAATTGGCCAGTGTATCTGTGCAGTCGTATTGTTAGTATTTTGGAGGATTGTTATTTTCTGTGAAGGACCTTTACATTGACGAGTGTTTAGAACTCATCCAGATCCTTCAGACTTCAAGAGTCTCTCATGTGCATTCTCATATACAGACCCCAAAGGTATTTATCGGATATATGTCAGGGACATTAGATGGCCTTTGCAAAAGCTTGATTAAATCATTTTTTGACGATGCATCAAGCCACTCTAGGTTGAGAACATTCAGCTTCGGTCGTCTGATGTGCAACATCTTTCTCTCTGAGATTTCATCTGTCATTTCGGAATCATCTATAGTCAGGCTGCCCAGTCATCATTCACTGATGATGTATCACGAAATGTAGAGATGAGAGGGCTGGGCAAACAGACAGCAAATGTTTTAAAGTGATGAGAATGCTCTATTATATGAAAGAAAATGAGCTTAAGAAAGAAATAAGGAAAAACAAAAAGGAGGTGAGGGATGGAACAAAAGGAGCAGATAGATGTTACTTTTTAGGTGGACAGAGTGACCCACAGCATTCAGTATTCTGTCAGTACTATCTAACAAAATATATTCCAGTAGTTATGGATACAAGCATCACAAAGTGTTTAATAGCATGTTTAACTATTTATGTGGGAAAAGGCCAGTTTATATGTATATAGCTTGTTCATACACAGTGACGATTCAAAGCGCTTCACATTAAAAAATTATTTAAAAGCATTATAAAAGATCTTGAAAAAGTAAGTGCTAAATTTACAGCTTAATCATAGGCACGGGAGAATAGAAAAGCTTTAAACCTGGAGTTAAATAGTTCTATATTATAGGAAAGTCTGTTCTGTTCCAATTATGTACAGTATAACGGCTACATGCTGATTCGCCAGGTTTAGTTTGGACTCAGGACTCGACTAGCTGACCTGAGTCCAGGGATCTAAGAGATCTGCTGGATGTATATTGTCTTTATTTGTCTGAGATCAATTTGGGGCCAAATCCATTTAGTGATTTATATTCTAGCAGCAGCACTTTCAAATCTATTCTGAAACTGACCGGAAGCCAGTGTAGAGATATGGACATAACATATGATATGCATGCATTTGGATAACCTTTAGACCCTAGGAAATCAGTAGCATGCAGTAAAATATTTTTGTCAAAGAAACTGGCAAAGGTGGAAATAAGATGGAGCTAAACCCATCCGATTGTTAGTACTTCTGTCCTTAACATTTACAATAAAAATACGTACACAATAAAATGTCTCAGAACTATTTATTGCTTGTCACTGAACTGAATCCCTTCAGCAGCTCCCATTAGGGGGTCACCGAAGCAGATTCTGGTCCACATCATATTAGAATTGGCCACAACAAATGTTCAACCCAGATTTGTGCATCCTAATAAATAGGGTGGTGCCCAACTGACTAGTGGCCATATTGACGTATGAGTTCAGACTTTCTGTGCTAAGAAAAAAATCCCAATGCTCCACCAGGGTCCTTATTGTTCGTCACTAATAAAACTAGATGCTGCCACAATAGATCTGGCTCATATAGCAGACGTTGGCACGGTTTATGCTGGATGCCCATCATAATGCAACCCATGGGACTGAAAGCACAGTAATAGTGCACCTCCCAATAGCGAGGCTGTTTTGGCCATAAACCAGCAACACCAGACATTATAACTGGCCGTGCAGATGGCCAACTGGCTGATAGCGCTACTGAGAACCGTAGATTTATGGTCCTTAGCAGTAATGGGCTGGCACGCTTAGCCCCTATCCAATCAGACGGTATGTCCATAACAATCTTAATTTAAAGGCAATAGATTTTATATTTTATTTTAGCTCCATAGTGATATGACTTCTGTAAATATATCATTAAGTTATAATTCGGACACAAAGGGTAAATAGGGAGGCCGGCTTGAAGCTTTACAGATGCTGGTTTATTATAGTGTGTTAAAAAAGTGACACCCAAAATAAAAATGCAGAAAACACTGGCAGGTTTTAAAACGCAGAGCTGATCCTGTGCAGTAAAGAGGGAGGGACTCCCTGCTAAATGAACGGGAGAGCCCGATGGTGTGTCTACCACGCCCTTCACTGTGTACGTGCCTGCTTCAAAAAACAAGATAAAAAGAGGGAACACTTTACACTTACAGCAACCCCTGCAGCAGCGTTATGTCCATGTTACACATAAAACATCATCTTCTTATGTTTATTGTAAATACTAAATGTGTAGAACCATAAAATGGTGAAGTGATGAGCAGTATGGGGTTTGTTTAGGGTGGGGGAGGGGAAGGAGATTCTGCAATGCAACACACTGAATAATTCATAGTGTCTATGCATACCCTCCCAAACAGACAGAGAGAGCAGTCCAGGTAGGCGTGGATCACTTGTATATGTGCCTCTTAATCCATGTCCATGGCGCCTGCAGAATATCATGGAAACACATAAACCTGACTGCTCAACACAATATAAATCCAACACACTCATGACTTTTACATTTATATTAATGTTTTTTGATTAATTTGTACAAATCCTAAAATGTACGACTTGTAATGTTGTAATGTTTTTGTAATGTTCACGTTTACAGTGGAACTGATTAAACTGATGCCACAGGGTTGTACTTAAGTCAAACTGTTTGCATTTAAAACAAATTCTCCCCACAAGAAATAATGTAAATATAATAAATGTGTCCGGTGCCGACCACACACACACACTCCTTTAGAATGTCTTAAATAGTATTTTTGTTAAAAAAAAACACACGAATATCTGCTTTAAATAGACATTACATTGGTGAAAAAGTATTTAAAATGCTAAATAAATATCTAATCCTGTGAACACACACTTCCCAGTGGATCAGTAACAGTCTACAGAGCACCCAAGTGTGTAATGTGACTGGAATGTTGGGGGGAGATAATACATTGAACCTTTATTTTATATTAATAATTGTAATAATCATTTTATTATTTTGTCAGTTAAAAAAGAAGTTCAAGACTACAAAAAAATCATAGATAATTTTTATACATTTTTTTTATCTAAAATGTTTCAACTTTTCCAGAAACTTTCGAATCACTTAAATTATTCTTATTATTAAATATTGTTCATGCATTCGTATTGTTGGAATATTTTCTTTAAAATCCTGCCTTACATGAATGGATTGGATACACCTCAGGATCAAAATAATCATGACAATGCAGAATGAAAGGAAAAATGTATGACCTTAAGTATATGAGTATTTAATCTCTGATGCACGCCTCTTTTTTTCCATAAACACATAGTCTTTGATTTTGACCGCCAGGCACATTGGTAGAAGCCATTACTAATTCCGTTAATATTAACACAGCATGGCGAGTTGATGGAATATGAAACAGCCCAGTGGGTGGGGACTGAATGGTTGAACAGCATGCAGAAAAGCCCTAGGCTAAGATTTTCCATCACAGAAAAAAAACGTTACACTGATAAAGTCTGGGTTTGGATTAAAAGGAGACACGCGCCGACTAAATATAGCTGACTCCAGATCTGTGATTCAGTCAGTCCACCCCCACATTTCTATTTTTCTCGGCTTAACGTAACACCAGAACCATTTAACTTGAAGCCCAGGTTTAAAATAAAATCCAATTTACATGAGTTTCCATTTACCAGAATGTAGCTGAGATGTTTGGTCAACAGTCACCAGTGAATTTCGTTTGCATTCATGTGAATAGCACTCAGCAAGGTCTCATATAATCTTTTCATAAATACATTTCCAGATGTTCCAATAATATAACACTATTATAAATACTTTCCACAATGTTCCAAAGTTAAGCTAATTACTATCATCTTTATCTAATTTTCATTTATGATGCAAATAAATACTACAGTTCATACTACTGTTCTAAATTCAAAATTTAGAGAGTTCAAAAACACAGATTTATTTTGAAAAGCGCCAATAAAAACACTCAATTTATAATTTAGTAAAATAAATTCCTTAATAAATTGAAGCTTCAATATCCTTAATGGCTGAAAGTATACCTAAAACATCTAGTAAAATTCTTAATGATGCAACATGCGCCCACAAAAGCTTTTCATAATCTCATAGTATATGAAGATGTGTTAAACCATTATGATCAACAGTTTCCGAATTTTAATCTATGGTCTTCATTTCTAATTTATTGGAAGAATTTTACTTTCCAGTTCAAATTTTTCACCTTCCATTCTCAGAAAAGATTTTGTCAGGCATTTAACTAAATTTTAAAAGTCCAAAATGTCAATGTCACAATTTTCATACATTTTTCATTTCCAGAAGAAAACGTCTGAGAAAGTCTGACAGGCAGTCGAGCATTAAACTCCCAGTATGATGACATTTCCTGTTTCTCCTCATCATATTTTCATTCTCAACCATCCCAACCAAGAAAGGACATGTTTGCATTTAATGCTCCTCTCTCCTCTCACTTTGTTCAGCCTGATACGTACAGTACACACATACTAAAACACAGCTGACCAAATAGGGCAACATAGACAGATGACTGTCTCAACCCCAAACAACCATCCATCCTACACCTCCCTTTTCTACCCACCCCTCGCTCCATCACAGAAAACACATATAAGCAGATGGGACTCTGTTTTTGTAAATTTGAGTAAATCTTCAAAAACGTTTTCTTACTTAAAATCTTGATTGAAGACAGTGAGGGTGGGAAAAATAGGAATTGGTTGTGTTTGATAGATCTTAGATACAGTAGTCCAGATTTAGCACCATCAAGCTTAGCAGTAGCCTAAGGGTACTACTGGACTACAGGACTAGTAATCCAAAGGATGCTGGTTCAAACTTTGCCAATGGTAGGTTGCTGCTATTGGACCGTTGAGCAATTTTCAGCAACTAGCTCTGACTTAACTGTAACTTCTACATTCCTGCATCAGTGATGTTATTTGGTTTTGTTACAAATACTTAGCCAAACATTGTCATTATATATCATATATTATATTTTTTTTAATCTGTGTGCAGATACCTCTAAAGTCAGTCTTATTTTAAAAAAAGTATTTTAAAAGCTTTGTGTCCAAAGTCTTTTAAAATAGAGAACTTAGTAGCACTACTGCGTATACCAGTAATTCATTTATTGCTCTATTTTTATTTCATTTAAATACCTTTGTGTTAAAAACGACAGCGAAATAATTGTTATATTTTTACTATTATATTATTCTTTTTAATTCTGTCAAGCGCCAATAAAAGAAACTAACATCTTAGGTCACATAGCATCCTGCATACTAAGGTATTCTAATAAAATGGATTTGAATTAAATTGTATGTACCAGGCTTTTTCTCACAATATCACACACTTTAGGTGTGGAGTTATTTTATTGTAATTTTCTCTACAGTTACAATGTAATGAAACACCTGAAATCATGACACTGAACTACACAATTTTCCATAGGTGTCTCCTTAATTGGTTCCTGATTATTCCTCTCAGGTTCTACATTATCAGTGCTCATCTCCTTCCAAATCTCAAAGGCTTGACCTCAGTTTACCCAGCAAGATGGAAGCATCACCCTGCATGGGCTTTTTCACTTGGGTTTTTTTCACCCTGCTTATTACTCTGGGTTTAAGGGGGTCACTGGATCTGGATTACATGGGAGAATGATGATCCAAGACCAGTTTTCCTTTAATAAATCTTAGTCAGCTTTACTGGTGGAGATCACTCCTTGCCCTGGCGAGCAGAGGGTGGAGGAGGGAGTGTATTATTCCACATGACCTTTTCCTCTACAGAGCCCATACTCTACTGAATGACTTATAACATGCAATTTCAGCCAGAATTTAAGTGGGTAAACTATTTTATAGAACATAATAATAGGCAGATAGTTAGATGTGACTAACAAATGGTTGATAATTTATTGTTAAGCCTAAAAATCACAAACTCTTAATGTTTTTTGCCCTTTTTCTCCTAATTGTTTTTTATTTTCTAGGTGTTTTGGAGCTCCTGTTTGCAAACACAGTACAGTTTGCCACCTTTTGTTATACCATCATTGGCATGCATGCATTAAGATGCTTGCATAATCACAGTTCTGCTATATGTACAATCCACTCCAAAAGTATTGGAACAGTGAGGCCAAATCCCGTTATCTTTGCTGTAGACTGAAATCATTTGTGTTTGATATTACAAAATAATTATTAGGCAATAGATCAACAATTCACCTTGTATCTATATGTATTTGCTTCTGGATCTGATGCATTGATACATTGTCTAATTTTCATCTTGTAATGTCGAACCCAAATGATTTCAGAAAGCCTCGGATTGCCTTACCGGGGCCTTCTTGCTGTGCTGCAACAATTATTTACATTTAGATTATAAATAATGTGAATAATGAATATGAGTTTTTGTCATTATTTCAGGTATACCATGATATCATTTACAAAATTTCAAATTACAATTACAATCAAATCATATGCAGAGATAACTTTTGTCAATATCAAGCGGATAGTATTGCACATTACCTTTTAAAAACAATACGCCTTAAAATTTTAGTCCCATGTTTGAGTGGAATTATTTTTTTCTTTGCCAACTTGGCAAATACACAGACATGATTGGCTATGTGTGATGGAGAGAGGGCTGGATGGAATTTCTGACTGTATTGCTCCCTGTGTGACCAGCCTTGTGCAGGTGTAATGAAACCATTTATTACTACATGCGTTAAAGAGGGTGTGTATCAGGTACCGGGGTCAGATTTGGTGTCTGCTGCAGTAGAGGAGCTATGACCGGATGATTGGATGTACCTAGATTATTAGAAAATGGGGGAGAACAAACATGGTAAATAAGCAAAAATGACCAAATATATGATAATTCAATGTGCCCTTGTGAACGTGTTGTTTACTTGCTTCGTTTATATAAATTATCTTTCTATTCAAGATCCCACTGATACCATAGACTGAAAAGCCAATTAGTAATCTCTATCACAGCCAACCATCAATGCCAATTTACATTGCTGAATTGGTGCTGACAGACAACAGCAAGGGCAAAATAATGACAACAAAACATTAGAACAACACTTCTGTCAGTCAAATTTATTTGGATGGCGGTTTTATACAATTGACATTGTATAAAAAAACCTACTATGAGCAAACCATATACAGTACTGATTATACTACTGGGGCTACCCATGGAACAAAATTTCCTAAAAGAAAACAAACCTCTGCAAGTGATTATTAATGACTTCTACCATCATAGTTTAGTCACACGACACCATGAAGACGTATACATGTCTGAGAAAAGTTTCATTGGAACCTGTTCTAATATTTTTTTTAAACACTGAAGTTATCAAAACTGGTCAATAGGTACAGGGGATTATCAAAACTTGCCATTATGAGGAAAAAAGTTCAGAAGTTAAACTTTTGGGTTTAAGTGTTGTGGATCCAGATTCAAGAGGAACCCATTTTTCTTCGGTGGACTAAGGGATATCTTATATTAACAGAATTTAAAGAAATTAAACAAACACAAAATTGTATTCAACTAAGTGTTATAACTAAAAGAAACTACTAGAGTTGCTCATTATTCAGTCCAGTCTCAGATGAAGTCCATTGTGCATTCTGGACATTCTTGGTACAAATATGCCAGGTCTTATCTAAAAGGAGCAGAATTGTTGGCACGTTGGTCGTAGCTTGCAGTTTTCAAGAGGGTAAACAAGTTTCTATCAGAACAATCTCGAGGTGAAACAACAGAAGATGTAGTTAAAGAGTGAAATCATTCACTACAACAGTAAACAGTTTTGTAGAGAGTAGAAAGCATAAACGAAACATAAACTGCTAAACCCATAAAGCAAACATATGTTAACCTATTAGACGTAATATTACTTACTTATACAACTAAATTCTAACATTCTATCATTTCACACTCAAACATTTTACCCACACATTGGGCACAGTACAGACTCGAGCACCGTGGCAAGAACCCAAGATGAAATTCCTCACACTTTGCTCAGGCATTTTCCTGGAAATCTTTAATGTTGAGATCAAAGATTATGGTCGTTTGAAGTCGGGTCTCTATGAAACCTAGACTATACAAGTGAATCATTTATTTACACATGAAGAACGAATCATGAGATGTGTTCATAGCAGTCAAACACTATGGTTTAACTCTGGTCTTTGTGTACATCTTAAATGCACCTGCTTTAGATGTTTTTTCCCACCACTATACTTTTCAAGCACTTTTTGACCCAATCTGTGTAGTGAAACACATTTAGACACACTAGTGAGCACACACTGGCACCAGGGGAGCAGTTAGGAGCTTGGTGCATTATGCATGGGCTCTTCAGTAATGTCTTGTTGTCTATCGGAATCAAACCTTCAAACCGACAACCTTCTGATCACAAGCCCAGTTCTCTAACCACCAAGCCTCTGCTGCCCCCAAATAAGTTTCTTAAGGATTTGGGACAGAAATACAATACTATATATGTTTGCACTGGCTTAGGTGATTTCTTCTGGATGTGGTAATTGTGCTAACAGCCCCCCCCCCCCCAACACACACACACACACACACACACACACACACACACACCC
>JAOTRQ010095979.1:0-10482 GCA_028565875.1 Hoplisoma paleatum
TGTTTCTCTTCGCATATCCCAACTTGTCTGGAAGTTGGGGTCAGAGCGCAGGGTCAGCCAACGTACAGCGCCCCTGGGGCAGACAGGGACCCAGCTCAAGGACCCAGCAGTAGCCGTGTAGCAGAGCCTGGATTTGAACCCCCAACCTTTGAGTTCACAGCCCAACGCTCTACCTACTGTCCAATTGTCTGACATTCAAGAAGCCACACAAGGAACCAGATCTTGTCTAAAAGCTGAAAGCCTGATCTGTCTCAGTTAATGTCAAATCAAATCACTGATATTTAAGGTAAAATTGTATCTTTACTAAATGTACTCATTCATTGTACCGGTCCTGTCTTGAGGGCTCCTTGGACAATTCAATTTGAATCCATTTATGATGGCAGATATCAGTGTATCACAACGGTGGAAGAATAGCCTTTGATAAACCTATTGAAAATCTGGGTTACCATGGATACTTGGATGGACTGAGAGGCAGAGAGAAGAGACATCTGATTAAACTGGAAGAAAAAAGATCTTTCAATTCATGAATAAATATTAAATAAAGCAGTGCATCCTGGGAAAAGGCTGAACCCAGTAGAAATGATATTTCAGTGTAGTTAAAAGACTTCAAATACATGTAATGTGTGTAATTTGAATTGGATGTCATTTGACTCCCATAAATGTGTTTTAAATCTTTCTTTAAAAAGAGAAAAGTATTATTATTTTAATTATTATTAATTATATTTTTTATGTTTATTGTTAATGTAAGGTCATGCTTTACACTCTTGGTCATATTCATGACAGGAAACCAACATTCATCAGACACTGAAGTCACATCAAACACAGTCATGGACAATTTAGTATCTTCATTTTACCTTACCAGTGTGTTTCTGGACTGTTGGAGGAAGCAGAATTACCCAGAGTAAACCTACAGAGACATGGGGAGATCATGCAAGCGCCACACAAACCCCAGGAGCTTTTGCTGTAAGCTAAATTATAGTGCACTTACGTAAGTGCACGGTTTGGGACGCACCTCTGATCTTCCTTTCTGACAAACGACGCCCAGTTTGAAATTACCTGTATTAAAAATAATTCTACCTCTTATATAAAACTGGTCACGCTGTTACAATCACTTCTGTGGCCACCGGTGTATAAAATTAAGCACCTCGGCATACAGACTGTTTTCCCAACATTGTGGGAACCGTGTGGATCCCCCTCCTCTTTCTCTACCAGTAGACAAAGCAAGATCCTCAAGACTCAAGCAGAGTCTGGTGGAGATTATTTACTGTCCTGCACAGAATCCAGACCTCGACCCGATAGAAGCAACTTTGGAATGAATTAGAACAGAGACCGAGAGGACAGGACTTACGGACTTCTCATACCAACATCAGCTTGTGACCTGACAAAGGCACTTCTAGAATAATGGTCAAGAATTCCCATAAACACACTCATGAACCTTATGGACGGACCTCCCAAAAGAGTTGAAGCTGTTCTAGGTGCAAACGGTAGACGCAAACGGTAGACCAACGTCATATCGAACCTTATAGATTAAGAATGGGATGTGACTTAAGCTCATATGTGAGCCAAGGCAGGTGAGCAAATACTTTTGGCAATATAGTGTAAATCTCTTAGATGAACAGAGACCAGTGTCCAGTGATCTGCTTCATATTTCATAATCACTGGTCTAATCTTTGCAAAATTGCTTTCATTAAGTCACAATGATAGGCTTTTAAGCCTAAACCCACTTACGGTCACGTTACAGAATTCAATCCTGCCTGTGGTTTAAGGTCAAGACTGACCAGGCCACTCAAAAACCAAATTTCTTTTCCTTCAGTTTATTTCATAATCGATTATTTAAGCCTAATTGATCTCTTTAGTGTTCTAATCTTCTTGGATGAGATGTTTATGCCATCTTTTTAAATTGTGGTAGGTCAGACAAGAAGATATACAAAGGTTAAATGTGTTTTACTGTAAATCCTAAGAACTAGCTAAACTCAAAGCTGACTTACAATCAAAAAGTCACAAACAATCAGTACAATTCAAACGAAAATATGAAGAACCAGAAAAAAACTTTGAATAATCTAGTTGCTAAACCTTTGGCAATTTGTCCCCAACCATTTTTTGCGCAACAGACCGTTGTAATGTTACACAATATTTTCACGGACCGGCCTGTAGGGTGTCGTAATAATATGACCACCATAAAATATGTATATAAAAAAAATACTTTAGGTAAATAATATAACTTTAGTTTAGCGGTAATAATGCAACTATGCAATGTAACGACTTTGGTAAACTATTAATTCAGCTCTTGGTATTCTAGAGTCTCGTGGTATTTTATGTGCATCACGTTCTGCAACTTCTCATCGTTTCTCACCGTCTCACTAGACAACTAACTGTACCGCAGGACCACAACTCCCAGAATGCACCTCATCTGATGACCTGTTCGGACTCCACTAATCACGTCTCCGTCTGGATCAAATCTCAGCAGCGCCGCCACTTCCGTTCTCCAGTTTAGTGGAGTCGTGTTAATGTTTCAGGATTAAGAAGTTTAACTTTCACTGATGCTGAACACTGAACACTGGACATCCTGTCTTCTTTCTGTGTCGTACGGAACCTATTGACCCTGGCTTGATGACCACTGTACTAGTTGGGCTGTAGCAGGAAACCTGAGCAACTTAAGTAAACCCACGCAGACACGAGGAAAACATGCAAACTCCACACAGAAAGGACCTGAACCATTCCACTGTTTTTATAGAGTAGGTTGCCAGGTCTTTCCCTAATCAACCTAGTAATCCATTAGGCCGGATATTCCCAGCAAGCTCCTGTCTAAGTATGCATTATCCCAACCTGCACATGGTAAAAGAAGCAGAGGCTGGCCCAAATTGCAGTACATTGGTGACGCCCAGTCTCTATACGGCCTTCCATCAGTCGACAAAGTCCTACACACCGCCGGAAAAACTCGACGCAGTATGGGTGATCGACCGCATACGCATCGATCAGTGTGTGAGTGAGTAAGTGATTCCCATCAGTAGAAAGAAAGCATAACACAATTGGGTAATTGGATGAGCTATATTGAAGTAAAAACACAATTTAAGGTACGAGTATTTCACCATGATACATCTTGACTTGTTAAATAACGATCCACTTTTCCGTGCAGCGCGTGTGTGAGAAAAAAATAATCTTCAGTTCACAGTTGCATTTAGATCTTCCGAACGATTCTTCAGTTGCATTTAGGACTGGACTCTGAATGGGCAATTTCAAAATTGATACACAACAAAAAGACAGAAGATTTATTGTTCTTGGACTTGTAAACCACAACAAAGATAGAATACAATAGATACTTATTGAACGACCAGTACACTCAGCGACGTCAGTGTAAATTGCACTATAAATTATGAATGTGTAAAGTATGCAAAATGTTAGTCTATTAGGGGAGGGGTGATCAGTCAGTGGCGTGTGATGGAGGCCACAGATCTTAAGAAGAACCTGTTATATAAAGCTGTCTGCTTGTTTATTCACATTCAAATTCAAATTTTGTCATTACGCTGTACAGTACAACGAAAATACTGGACTGGTTTCTCTTCGCATATCCCAACTTGTCTGGAAGATGGGGGTCAGAGCGCAGGGTCAGCCAACGTACAGCGCCCCTGGAGCTGACCATTAGTAGAGCGGGGGTCTTGCTCAATGACCCAACATGTTGCAGAGCCTGGACTTGAACCCCCAACCTTTGGGCCCAACACTCTATCCACTAGGCTACACTGTCCTCATTGTTTAGATAGCTCCTATAAGGTTGTGATTATGAATCCTGGCTCTACCGGACAGACACTGGTATTACTGTTATAGATGGTGACGGCCTGTAAACGCTTAAAAATTGTTTTTAAAGAGTCAAATTCTTCTCACTGGCATCAGCTCTGGCTTCGATTGGCAAGAATGAAGCTAAGCCACTTCCCCTCTGACATGTGGATAGCAGCCGTATGCATTTTATCCACCTGCATCCACCTTGAAGAGTATATGTGTGTACAGAAAGATACAGAGGCGTCATTCTTAAATTCTAATTTTATTTGTCATTATACATATACTGATGTATACAGTACAATGAAATGTTTCTCTTCACATATCCCAACTTGCTTGGAAACCGGAGTCAGAGCGCAGGGTCAGCCAACGTACGGCACCCTTGGAGCAGACAGGGTTAAGAGTCTTGCTCAAGGACCCAACAGTGGCCGTGTAGCAGAGCCTGGACTTTGGGTTCACAGCCCAACTCTTAACCCACTAGGCTACACTGACCCTAATGACAGAGTAAGACCTAATACGGCTTGGTCCCGCCCCTTTGAACAACAGCCAATCGTCTTTCGTGTGCATTCTTTGAACCATTAACATTAAATGCATGTAAGAAATGATTAATTGTAAACTGCATACTTTCACTCTTCAGAAACAACACAAATAAATCTAAAAGGGGTTTACCAACTGATTATGATTTTAATATTTAATTTGTTGAGTTTACGAGACCCGGTTTGATTGTCAATTAAAAAACAAAGAAACAAATGATACACAGACTGTAACAACTTACAAAAAACGAATCTATTCACTGGCCGCATATTATTGGGTTGATGATAGAGGCTGCTGGCCGGTGGAAATTTGAACACTTAGGACATGCCTGTTATAGTTGATTAATCTGGATTAAGATGATCATCCCTCGTGTTTGATTGGCTATACCTAAACAGGCCTATATAGTCTATAGTCGTAAACCTGGCTTGTACGTGTACGGGTATAATAAAGTTTGCATGTGTTTTTCTAGCATCCACAAGCCTTCAGTAAATCAAAGCAGATGTCTATTGAGAAAAAACCATATGGATGCTAATGATATTTTTTGCCATTTCAATCCCCTCTGTGCTTTACACTGGGTCTGAAACCACCCACCACAGAAGATGAAAACATCAGGCACAGTCCCCTAAAGGCAACAGTCTGCCAAATTCTCTATTCATATTCCAGCCCCAGCTTCTAAAATCAATCATCATATTCTGCACATCGTATCCAATTACCTGAGGCAGTAGTCGCTGTGTTTATATAGCCAATAGTACACAACGGCATGGGGCTAAATTATTTTATCTGTGTTCTGTTTTCTCTACATCCAAAGGACCGAAGGAAGATGAGCAAACCACTAAAGTGGGACATTATTTAATCACAACCAACAAAACCAATAACATCAGTGAATACATGAATGTACAAAGCGCAGGATTAGACCTTGGATCTCATAGCTGTATCTGAACTAATTAGAACTGTCTGTTTGCTTGGGTCTTTTTGCCAAATGACCTACACTTAGACAGAAATGAATGCTTATTGCTCATACAGTGTCGAGGTACGTTATTATGACCACCAGCTAATACACAACATACTGCCATGTGCAGCAGCGCTGGGCTTAATAAAGCCACGTGTATATGGAGCTTGACTCTAGTGCCTTCCACAGCTGCTGGAGGAGAGTGTGTGGGAGAATCTTAAGAGCGTTAGGGTAATACTGGTAATACTGGAGTGTCTTTCAACCAGTCTGGGGCATTTCTAGACATGCAGTATTGTCTCAATTTCCAGGGATGACAACCAGCATCTGCAGGGATGAGTTCATACCCATATTGGTTTGGTATGCCAGCCTACGTAATGTGACTTACATCATTAGCTAATTCAGGGTTGTACAATTAATGGTCCATGGGCCAAATTTGGCCCACTGTTGTGTCTACTTTTGTCAGAAGAAAAATTCTTTCAATCTTTCAATCAGTGTTTCTTCAACTGCCTATAATGTTAGTTGCAATACATAGAGCGACCAAAGATTTACTATACATAGTAGTTCACACACAACTAAGCCATTTTTTTTTGTTTCTTTAAGTTCCATTCACTTTTCAAAAGACATTTGTTTAGCAGTAAGCATAATAGAAGCAAAGAACCCTATTAAGCCTATTAACGTTGCTGCATGTCTTTGTAAAGTGGAAGGAAACACACACAAACTGAGCATGTGTGAACATGCAAACTACTTAGGGCTTATTTATAACTTTGCTGAAATATTTCAAATAGCAGAACCCAAAATGTTTCCTCCCACACTGATGTAGCACTTTCTAGCGGTCTCTCACTCACACAGACAGACAGTAAGGGAGACGACCAAAGTACCTGCAGAATATTAATACAATGGTGAGAGTGGGTGTGTTACCCTGGCAATCATAAAAAAGTAGCTGTCTGGCAAATATAACAGAGATGAGAGATGTGAGCCATCAATAATTAACACCTAATATTGGTCTGCCGTGTTTCACCCATAAGACGGAAAGTTAAATGATGGATGGAGTCTTATTCTGGCGGCACGATGGCTGAGTGGTTAGCACTGTCGCCTCACAGTGAGAAGTGCCGGGTTCGATAGCCGAGTCGGGCTGGGGACTTTCTGTACGCAGTTTGCATGTTCTCCCAGTGTCAGCGTGGGTTTCCTCCGGGTACTCCGGTTTCCTCCCACAGTCCAAAAACATGCACTAGGTTGGTTGGAGATGTATAATTGTCCCGTAGTTTCACAAGTTCCCACCACTTACTGGTGGTTGTCGTCAGGAAGGCCATCCGGACGGAAAACTCTGCTCCAAAAATTAACGTCCTACCCCAGGAACTGGAAAAACGGACGATCGATCGATCGATAGATAGATAGATAGGAGTCTTATTCTGGTTAGAATTGTGGTGGGTCTCCAGAATCTCAGGATGCAATTGACACAAATTTAAAATGTGACGATTGTATACAACCTTAAATATGGCTGAAATCTGTGGAGAGGGGGCAGGTAGAAGAATGAGGAAAGTATTCGATGTGATTCATCATGGAGTGGACGTAGCCCCATGATGGTAGACGTGCACACTGAAATAGGCTTACGGCTTCACCAGCTAAGAACTGTACACTGCCCCTAACCCGTTAACACCAAACGTATCATATCTGATACATGATTTCTGGAGGCCTCCACATAATTATTTTTTAAATTTTTGTTCAGAAGGACCAATAAAGGCACTATTTCAAAGTATTAGAATTTTCTGTCAATAATTTAATGGCTTGGGCTTTATAGAGCTAAACTAGTATGTACTGTTTAAGTATGCCATTTCAGACGCAGACGGTGTCTTTTCCTAGTACTAAAGTTATACAAATATCGGTCAACATACATTTGGTTAATTTGTCAGCTTTTTCATTTAAATACATTCTTGAGATTCAATAAATGTTTTCTAACTGTTTTATCCTGGTTGGCTTCACGGCGGGTACAATTACCCTGAGCAAAAGCTAGAAACACCTCGGTCAGGTCCTGAAAAAATGTCTTTAGTCTGTAGAAGGAAAACAGAACACCAGGAGAAACCCCAAATGTTGGAATAAAGCATATCTTACATTAAGCCGACGCTTTTATCCAAAGCGACTTACAATGAGCAGACGGGGTTAAGGGTCTTGCTCAAAGACCCAGCAGTGTAGCGGAGTGTAGCAGAGCCTGGATTTGAACCCCCAACCTTTGGGTTCCCAGCCCAACGCTCTACTCACTAGGCTACACTGTCCCTATCTAACCAACCCCACACAAATTGTTACACCTGGGACTCGAACTCAGTACCATTTCATTCATTTTCTGGTCAGAACTACTAGAGTGCTTGGGAGAAACCACCCCCCCCCCAAAGAAAACTATTTATTTGTTTAATTTAATAAAAGTTAATGAATTTGGAGACCTGTGGGGCCACCCAACGTCGGCCATCGATTGGAAGTCATTCGTCATACACAACGAGGTGCATGATGTTCACTTTCTTTTGGAATCATCATCGTGGATTGTACACTATTGATCACAAGGCCTGGATCAACTCTTCCCCAGGCACAACATTATATAGACAGCAGTGCTTCAGGTAGAAACTTTGGATGACACTGATTATAAAAAAAGACTTATGGTCAGACATGTCTAATTAATCTTCAATTAAAAAGTAACACGTTGAATATTCAGTCTAAATCCAGAGCGCAATCTAGCACGAGAGTAGAAAAACGTCTACGTTTATGGCACATCTACTATCTTCTAGGCAGCCAAATGCTTCTTCACCATGATTAGTTTGACCAGAGTCCAGCGATTGAAGAGATCTTCTAAGTTTGTATTCAGCTTTCATTTATTATACAGCTTTCAAATCATTCACCTTCTTAGTCCTGAGCTCACTGAAACCTTTGTGATAGACGATTCCCATCGTTTCACGGCAACACTCAGCTGGTGGGCAGTACCAGAAGAGGACTGCCTGCTCAGCTCCAGTAAATTGTACAGAGTGTAATCAGACCCAGACTGCACCCCCCATCACGGCACGCTCCGCAGTGCACCTTATGTTAACACTCCATCTTTAAGCTATTGTGTAGCTCTTTCCTGTAGCTTTAATTTACACCGATCAAGCTCAACAATATGACCACTTTCTTAAAAGACTGGTCTGTGGCTTCATTGCACAGTATATACAGACACCTTTCTACCAGAACTTGCATTTATTTCTTCACTAATCTAAGCTACAGTCAGGCTTCGTCTTGGCTTATCATGACCTGCCTATTACCTGTTTAACCACTTTGATACATACTGACCACTGCAGACAGGCACGACCCCACATGGGTTGCAGTTTTGGAGATGCTCTGTTCCAGTCGTCTAGCCATCATAGTCAAATTTATCTTAATGTTTAGTGTTTTACACATCAGGCATTGTAACAAAAAAGCTTACACAGAAACATAAAATAAATCATTATTGAATGAACACTTTGATTGTGGTCATTCAGATATGATCTAAAACAGATTAGACCCAGGATAAATCCTTGTGGGACACATTTCGCATTACCCTTGAGTGAGTACAGCATTAGTACAGAGAATCGGAGAAACAGCATCCAATCCTTATGAGATTTATATGAGCTGGTAAGATTGTTTTATTATTACTATTTGTGATTACTTTGCATACAAAAGCAGTTAAATGATTATGTCGATTTCTTAATTCAAAGGCACACTGGGCAAATTATTTCATTTAATTCATGTAATATCATTGTAGAATATTAAATGAGGTATTATAGGGTAACTCTTGTGGTCTGTGGGGTAAACAAACGCACTAGCAAGTTCAGTAATAGTCGCCCTGAATACATTGCAGTTGGGACAGTTGGGACACCAGCTAGGAACACTCCAAGAAATATGCCCAGAGCATAGATAGCAAGGCAGGCTAGGACGTTGGTGACTTATCAGTGTAATATAACAAAGCCAGCAAGTGCCCTTATCAGAGAAGGCAATGAATAAAGAAATAAAGCTTTCAACAAAAAGTTAAGCCTTGTCAAATCATTACATTGAACCATTTTTCTTCTTCTGACATCATCTGTAGATAAAATGTTTAAGTGCTGTTTAATATATACCAACCACTATGATAAAGGGCTAATCAGTGTTCTTTCTTTCAGCGGTCAAAATGCTATGCTGTATAATTAAGATAACACGGAGTATATTCACTATTTTATTTCCCTGGTCACATCAGTGCTCAGTGAGTCAGCGATAAGAACTGCTGGCTAGAGAAGAGAACCGAGCCTTGTGGGTGGCTCGTCCCGTAAGCTTATCTCTCTTGAGTCGTGTTCTCCTGGAGTGGCGCTCTGCAGTCTGGACTACAGCACAAAGCAGCGGTCAGAATCTCTGAGTCAGCCGGACGAAAGCCAAGCACTTCCGCTGTTCTCAGCAATGTGTGGGAGTCTGGGAATAAAAAGTCATGGTACTCAGACAGGATTGAAAATGATGTCAGAGATTTTTCCTCTCGGAGGAATTAAATGCGCTGGCTGACAGACTGCGAATCCTTAACCTAATGAAATAAATACGGTATATATTGCAGTAAACGTTTCATAAACATATACGTACATTGTACATGTGAACTAGCGCTACACTTTTATGCTGAAAAAGAATTGTTTAGAGCTAGAGAATAAGTAATGAGTCAGTGAATGAGTGAGGACTTTGGTGTTTATATAGTATATAGTATAACATACGATGTATTATTGCATGATTGGCGTAAAATCCTGCATCACAGAATTTCATAATTACATTCCATCTTAGCATGTGACTATTTTAAAAACTTTTGATGACCCAAACGTGATCTTGGTGGTATAAAAAAAGAATCAAATTTAGGAAAGTGAGAAGCAGTTCGTTTTTCCAAGGACATGCTAAGGAATGACAGAGTTTCAGCTTTGTAGGTACTCAGAAAGTGGGATAATTAGCGAGAGTGTAAAAATATAATTCTTAAACCCATATACGTGTGTGTGTGTGTGTGTGTGTGTGTGTGTGTGTGTGTGTGTATATATATATATATATATATGGGGCGGCGGCGGCGGCACGGTGGCTGAGTGGTAAGCACTGTCGCCTCACAGCGAGAAGTCCCGGGTTCGATCCCCGGGTCGGGCTGGGGACTTTCTGTGTGGATGTTTGCATGTTCTCCCCGTGTCAGCGTGGGTTTCCTCCGGGCACTCCGGTTTCCTCCCACAGTCCAAAAACAT
>JAOTRQ010095999.1:0-10481 GCA_028565875.1 Hoplisoma paleatum
TCTTCCTTTGTGACGCCGTTCAAATTAAAAGTCCCAGAAGTCCTTTGACGAAACGCAGCGTTTTTCTTTCCTGCAACTAATCGACCAATGGAATTTGTCCGACTAGTAATTTTTCCGGTCGACCAACGATTAATCGCGGTCAGCCCTAATAATTTCATCACCATATTAAGGCGTATAGTTTTGAAAAAGAACTGCGATAACCATTGTATTTTAGTAAATTATTTTGGCTAATCTAGAGTGCTTTGTAATCCTTTCGTTATTTAAGGGAAAGCTTGCGCTTGTTTGAATTTAACCAATTGAGCCCTTTAATAACCCACCTTTCCTAGCACAGAAGCATTAAATCAGAGTTTGAGTTTGGATATCTTTGCCTGATTCTTTGCAACACCCCTCCCTCTTCTTTGTTACCTACAGCAGAGCTTAAATGAACTCCATATGACTTTCAGAGCTGCATGTTAGCAAATCGAAAAATCTCTCTTGAGCCAGGCCAGCTCTTTCATACTACTCATGCAAAATTTTCCATTGTTTTTGGAGCTTTTGGTCTCGAGAATAGGTGGGGCTAGAGGTGGTCTTGGTATATAGCATTGCATTATATTGTCTGCTTAGGTCTCAGTCTAATATAGCAGATAAAAACAACATGAAGACAAAGACTGTAACATCTGTTTTGATTGACTGACTGGTTGTCTTCTTTCTCCACTACCCTAATGAAAATTTTTTTAAACTTTTTAGATTTTTTTTTCTAAACTATCCTTTTTACTGTCTCGAATATATTGTGTAAATGTAATGTAAGTGTCTATCTATCATGTAAACTGAACTGTGTTTACGTTTATCATTGACACTCAAAGTATTAATAGAAAACTTCAACGAGCAAACTTGAATTATCTAAAATGTCTAAGATCTATGAATCCAAGACCACTGTTAAATCACTTTAGTATTTAACTTGTTTAATGGAGAGTGAAAACATCTACTGTTCATATTAACCACAAAAAGCTTTTGGGTTTTTGTTTTGGTTGACACACCAAGGTTTTCTGATCGAACTGTGCATGTCTATGCAAATCGAAAGCATCCAGCAGCAATTAAAATCCCTCATTTGTGGTGATACAGAAACAGCTGCATCGACTCCAACATGTCTGTTAAGGGTAGATTACAGCCAAGGTCTCTTTTACACTCCAAATAGAGAGACAAATGCTCAAAGAGAGACAAAGACCTGGTCACATTTGCTATACCAGTCAAACTTGCACAGTTTTTTTTAAAATATGAGACAATTATAGAAGAGATAGCAGCTCAAAAACTGTAACCCAGCAGTTCAGGAAATGGCTAATGACTAGTAAACAAACAATTTGCTCTTTGATGGGGAAGGAAGACAAGTCATCCAAAGGCTACATCAAATCATTTGTTAGAACTGTATATACTTCTGTAAATGTTTTAAAGATTGTACAGAGGAATGCCTGCTTTATAGATGAAAGACACTGGCTCTAAATAAACTGCCTTCCAAACTGAATAAACTGCATTTACTGAGGTCATTGAGCTCATGTCGGTTTTCTTTGGCGTTGCTGACTCGCAAAGGCTACTTTAAAAGCCAAGGCACTGTTGCTTTTAAAACCTGTCTTCCTGCATGTGATATTTTCCAGTTACTGGTTCAATTCTGAAGGGCTTTTGACCCAGTAGCAATTTTTGTGGTAGAAAGGGTGAGCAATGATAATGCTCCTCTTGATGGTTGGGCGCAAAGCTTACTCCGATCGGGGCTAAATTTAAACTTGTGGACAGACGAGGCCCATCTGACAGCCTTGCCTCAAATCCACTCGCTGCTTATCCATGCACTTAAGCAGTGGCTTGTAAGAATATCTGGGCAGGATTAACCCTAATAATGATAAATGGAAGCTAGTGGCTGTAATTTAGCATCACACATGAGTGCTACACACATGCCTGACCTCTAGGTGAAGCAAGTATGATATAAAGAACAGATGGGTGGTGAATTAACGAGACAGACATAAAATGTGTCAAATATCATGCAACCTAAATGGAAGTTTTTCCATAGACTCAAACAGAAATTTACTGAAATATTTCATCATGTGTCTTACCAAAATACAACTAGATTTGATACCCAGGTACTAGCAGTTTGTATAATTTACATTTTCAGCATTTGACATCCGCGTTTATCCAAAGTGGCTTATTTAAAGGCCTTGCTCATGGGTCCAACAGTGGCAACTTGGAGGAAGTGGGGTCTCAACTGGTGACTTAGATTCAAGTGGTGACAGACAGGGCGTTGTGGTTAAGATACTTTAGGCTATTCTGTGTGTATCGCGTTCTATATGTATCTGTGTACTCCAGGTGTACTTTTGGTGAGGTGAATTGGAGGTACAAATTTGGCCATAATGTTGTCATTAACTTTGTAACGTGTGTAACATATAACGACCGTGTATTAGTAATCCGTAGGACCTTGGTTCAAACCTTGCTAATGTTAGCTTGCTGCTGTTGGAAGTCTGCCAAATGCTGACAATGTCTATCAGATGTAAATGCCATCAGCAAAGTTTTTTTTTAGTTTGTGTAGCCACTGATGCACCACTGCTTTCATATCACTACATGGAAATCTTCTTCCCCTTAAAGCTTCAGTAAACAGTTTAAAACCATCCAGGCCAAATCCAGGATATATGTTCTCTCATGCTTGACCAATTTATTGTTCCTCCTTTTCTCATAATTTCCCTTAAAATGTAATAATGTAAAAAAGGTTGTAAATATAGTTGATTTAGGACAAAAAAAAGCTCATACCAGTATGCACATACATATAAAGAACATACACACACTAGTGTGAACATAATGCTTCTATTTGAAAGTTAACTTAATCTGATAATCTCGATTTTCACTAAAACACTCACTTATTGACTCAACAAATGAGAAATAAATCTTAAAATGTATGAATGTTACTCTGAATATACAGCTGTCACCCTTGCTTTTGTTGTTTTCCTGATTTAGTTTTTGTTTGTGATTCGAATCATGTATTTACCAAATGTCATATTGTACCCAAGTGCATTTTCTGTTATTTGATGACATATTAGTCAGATGAAGATCTTGATCTGTTGTGATAGGCATTACTACTATATAGATATAGAAGTCAGGATTTAAGGTGGTTGTCATACATACAGTTTCTATAACCATACAAGATCATATGTATTACGTCTTGAGTCTAAAACACAATTAAAGTTAAAACAGAGGCAAAATAAAAGGATTATATTCCACCTTTGTAGTAGCAACATAATGTTTCCCAGCATATTTTTTTTATTTCCTGGACACCAATAGATTGATCGAAGATGCCCGCTGGTATTTTAACTGGGTCTGATTCGAAAAGTGCTTTATAATGAAGTTGTTATGCTTTAGATTTGATTCTGCACCTTAATGGAAGTCAAGACAAGATCCGAGAATAGGGTTGATGTGATTTTTTGGTAACCTCATAGCAGATTTTTCTCGTAACACTATAGCGGCAGCTTTCTGAATGAGCTGCAGCTGTCTAATAGTCTTTTTGGGAAAGGTAATGAGACAATAATAGTAATCCAGTATGAAAAGCTTTCTGTATGTTATATTTCTATACTAGGAATTGCATGTAGTTATAGTATTCAGTAGTAAGGGCACTTTTTATTAATTTAAATTAGCTACACATCAATCGAAATTCATAGTGACCCAATCCTGGGTATTAAATTCAAACTCAACAGGCACTTTTTATCATACCTGAGCAATAGAAAGCCGGTTGGGAAATAAAATTCTTGTCAAAGCAGCCTCGAGTCATATTGTGTGCTTGTTGTACTTGTACAACCTTTCAAAGAATCTAGTTCGATAGCACATGGTAAGATAAAGTTTCTGAGCTACAGCTAGTTTGTATGACCTATTGTTGGGTTACAACATAAATAAGTCATTGGAAACCTAAAAACCTTTTAGTATTGTATAAACGTCAACCGGAGACGTGTTCAAGGTGTGTTGTTACGATGATTACTAAGGAGCTGTCACAAAAGCTGAGGGAAATGATAATGTCATTACACCAAAAAAGCACTAGGTATATACGATTTAAAACGTAAAACATTTTTAAAAACACCACTGAGTATTGTTTGAAATCAGACTTATAAGGCTAATACTGTCCTAAGACTTTAGATGTCATTGTGAACAATAAAGATGAACATTTGCACCACCATATCAAAGCCTACATATTCCTTTGAATAAAATAAACGAAATTTTGCCCTAAGTAATGGCACTGGTTCAGCAATGGTTCAGTCACTAACAATTTTCAG
Source organism: Hoplisoma paleatum (assembly GCA_028565875.1). Lineage (NCBI taxonomy): Eukaryota > Metazoa > Chordata > Actinopteri > Siluriformes > Callichthyidae > Hoplisoma > Hoplisoma paleatum. The sequence continues at coordinate 4,275 of JAOTRQ010095999.1, forward strand.
AGCTTTAATAACAGTATTGTTGCAATTGTAACAAAGTAGGATTAAAAGTCTTTCAATAGTCTAGAAGGAGCTTGTAAAGTTTGAGGCAGAGAAGACTAGTACTAAGCCTTGGGGCACTCGGCATGAAAAGATCTCATTGATTCATAATTGCCTATGTTGACAGAATAGTCTCTTTTCTCTTTTCAGTGTCAAATAGTACTACCCAATTTTCCAGTCTGGTGTCTAAGTGTCTGTTTATGATTAACAGTGTTAACACATTGGTCCTTAAGACTTAAACTTAACTGTTCACTTTTCTTTTTTGTACACACACCAGTTCTCAGTATATCCCATGCCTCTGATTTGAAGAGAATCAACAAGTTATTTTATGTTTTTCTTTCTAGTAAATATGATAAATGTGTGAATGTCACAGGGTAAAAGAGTCCATCATTTTTATAAGTATGTTTCCAAGTGTGTGTAAATATGTCTGCGTTAACAAATGTCTGTAAAGAGTGGTTTGACCAGGACCGTGAAAGGCTCTTTCATTAAACACATCTAACCAGCAGACCAAATAAGGGCAACACTGCACCCTTCCTGTTAAACCACCAACTCATCAGCAATAACACCCCGACAGACTTGCATCTTTAACATGAAGTGGTGCCCGCTGTAGACTGAAAATATTTGGGTTTGACGTTACAAGATTAATATTCGCTTTTATTTTCAGGTATTTACACCTGGATCTGATACACAGTTCAGAAGATTGTACCTTTTTGTCTGAAGCTAGCCATTTTTATGGTGAGCAAAAGAACTGGTGCAGATACAATTGAAACAGATTAAAATGAATACATATAAAGACAAAATTGTTTGATAGCAAGAAATGCATTACAAAAGCTTCATTCATGTGCCGTTTCATGTAGTTAGTTTGAAAAGCAGGTAAAATGTTTCTTCTATAAGGTTTGGAATTGCATTAGACCCATCTAAAACTTTCCACATTTTACCCCGGATGAACTCTTTTGTAGTTTAGGTGTGTTTTGGGACGTTATCTCGCTGGATGATGAAGGATCTCTCAATCAGTTTGGGTGCATCTTGTTGAAAATGTTGCTGTAGACGTGAGTTCATTACACTGCTGCAGTCATGTTTGACATTATGTGAGAAGATTAATGAAGCTCTTAGAAGAAGCCAATCCATGACACCTTCCACCTTTCTCTAAACGTATTTCCATGACATTTGTAAAGGTTATTATTTGTTTCATCAGTTCATAAAACTTTGTCCCAGAACTCCTGAGGCTTGTCTCTGTACCTCTTGCCAGGTTGTGTTCATCTGGCAAAACTAGTGTACTTTTGTTTATGAAGTCTTTTGTGCACAAAGTGCTAATGTTTGTGCTAATGTCACATGTTATTTTTTTAACCAACTGCTTATGTTTTTTCATCTATTCAACATCTGTAACTTAGTATATTAGTGATAAAATTCTTTTTCAGGTCACTCCTAACAACTGTCCTGGTTATGGCTAATATTTGTGCAACGGCTGTAAATTATTTTCCATTTTCTCTCAGCTTAAAAGTTGCTTGTTATATACAGCTCAGGTTTTTGTGTTGAAACTACTCTAATTATAAATGCAAAATCTGCACATGCAAAAACAAACCTGAACCTGAGTGTAAACATTCAGCACTATAAGTGTTCTGAAAAATGAATGTTAGAAGACACACATGGACAACAAAACACACCTGACAATCACATGTTCTACTATTTTGGAACACAACGAAAATGTGTTTTTCAGACAAAGGATGCTGTCTTCTGGGACTGTGTTTTAAAATTTGATGTAAATACTTGAAAAAAAAGCTGAGAATTTGATTTATTATATAATTACTATTACTACTACTACTACCCGAATGCCTTAATTCTACAGCAGATATAAAGGATCTACACATATGCCCCTGAAACCAATATGGTTTGCTCAAGGACCAAGCATTAGATGCACAATATAGTCGAGATTCAAACACACAACCTTTTAATTGATATTACTAATCTTTACCCATATGTGAAAAAAGCATTGTGAAAGGTCTTCTCATATGGTGGATATTGTTGGAGCTGATAAGAGCATGCAATTTTATCATTTATTTCAGTTCACGGTCACAACTGCACTATTAAAATTGTTTACAATATAGATTATTGCTCAATAATTGTTTTTGTTTTTCTGCTTTTTTACAGGTAAGATTTGAGTCTTCTCATCCGTACATAATCCAGCGTGTAAGTAGTTTTAAGAAATGTGCTGACGTCAAGGTATTCATACTGATGATCTCTAAAATCTTCTGGATCATGTTATTTTGACAAAGCCTCAGGCAATCTGCTAACACCAAAATGTGTCGGTGTGTACACAGAGTTAAACAATTACTACCCACTTTGTCATAATCCTAGTGTCAGTCAAACCGAGCCCATGGTTGCTGGCATAAATCAGTTGGATATTACATTGCTTTGATGATCCATCTAACATCCCTCACGAACATCTGTGATTTCCAACAGACACACAAACACTATCAGCTCAGCTGTAATAGATAATAAACCGTTATTGAAAGTATTGTAATGTCATTTGATTTCTGCTGGTATTGGTACCTGCTAAGAATTTTCTCTAATTATTTGTTATTGCTCAGGAAACAATTATTTATCCATAGTTTGCAAAATTATGGGACAGTGGTACTTATTGGTTAATGTATTGTGCTAATAATTACTGGTTCAAGCTCCACTTGAACTAAGAGTCACCATGGAAGGGCATCTAGTAGTAGTATTAGTAGAACTGTATAGGGCTTTCAGCACAGACTCGTCTTTGTCAAAAAAGTCACTCATACTAATATTTTGTTAGACCACCTTTCAGCTTTGTTTACCGCATCCATTCACTGTGGCATCGTTTCCACAAGCCTTTGCAATATCACAAAATATATTACTGCCCAGAGATGCATTAACATTTCCCCCATATCTTGTAATGATGACTGGAGATTTAAACCACTGAACACTCTTCTCTAGCACGTCCCAAAAGTTATCAATGGGGTTTAGGACACTGTGGTGGCCAATCCATGTGAGAAAATAATGTCACTTCATCTTTTCTATTCTAGTTTGACGAATCATGGCGTTGTCGTCTTGGAATATGGAAAATAAAGCCATCATAGAAGTAAAAAATGATGGAATAAAATTTATGGAAACCTAGTTGTTGAGTATATTTAGGTAGTCGACTGGCGATTTTTAAGGCACATAACGTTGCTGAACCTCGATCTGAGTAACAGCAGCAACCCCAGATAACATTATTAACACTATGATATTAGGTACTAGGCCATCTCTCTGGAGCAATGGAAATAGGGCATCTGATAAGTCTATTCATTTATGTTTTGTGACAAATTGAAGCTGATTTTGCTGGGTATTCTCACAGACAAGTGGTTTTCTTAAGGCTGCACAGATATTTTGTCCCAATCAATTGTGTTCTCTCCAGATTGTGCAAGGTCATTGTATGCTCCGTCTAGATTATGCAATTTCTCTAATGTCCTCTCAGCCTGATGCCAATAATTTGACTATTCTGAAACAGAACATCAGCCTTTCCACGACAATAGGATCTGTCTTTTGATGTGCTTGTTTATCAAATAAGCTGCAACTGCATCAATTAGCTGAAACATAATCACTGTGCAGTATGGATCCATTGGGTGGTTATTACCTATTTGCTTAGTTAAAATCCCAGAGATAATTTTTTTGCAAGAAAGTGAACACGAGATTTTTTTTGTTCTTGGACACACTTGCTTCAAGCACTAGACTAGCTTTAAATGACAAATCACTAAAATATAAGGTTTCTTGCTATTTACTGTTATTTCTTAAGATCTATTAAAATATGCATTAAATGGTCTTTTGCAACTTTGTACTACACAACTATTATATTAGGATTTTAGTAGGTAGACTCTGGCTCTAAGACTTTGTTCTCTTCTTGATTCCACCTACTCTACCCTGTAGCCTTTACATGAATACTCACCTAGTTTATATGTTTATATTTTTATATACAACACAACTACAGACACCATAAGCAAGCAAATCTATAGGTACAAAAACGAATCCTGGGAAGAGGTGTAAACTATTCTCAAAGTGGTGCTTAGTGTGCGTTTCCTGTGCCGGTTTCTTTCTGGAGCACCTGTTTCCTCGCTCTGGATTAACACACGCAACTGGATGTGTATTGGAGATACACAATTTTTCATGACTGTGTTCGACATCAAAAATTATGACAGTATAGTTGTTACCAGTTATTGTGTGACATGTGCGCACTACTGCCCCCTAGTGTGTGCTCAGTAGTGTGTATAAATGTGTTTCAAGGCACAGATTGGGTCACGTGTAGAAAATTAATTCTGGTGCGTGCATGCGTGCGTGCGTGCGTGTGTGTGTGTGAGAGATAAAAACAAAAGTATTCTAAATTGAAATAGTAGCTATATGCAAAGAAAATATAGAATAGCATTAGCTATATTATTAAGATTGTAATTAATGTCAATTTATAACTGTAGCTACTTACATGTATGGAATTAGTGTCAATAGGTGTACATTGTGTAACCCATGGTTTCGATAATATTCAAATCAAATTCAATTTTGTCATTATACATATACAGATGTACAGTACAATGAAATGTTTCTCTTCGCATATCCCAACTTGTCTTGAAGTTGGGGTCAGAGCACAGGGTCAGCCACAGTACGGCGCCCCTGGAGCAGACAGGGTAAAGGGCCTTGCTCAAGGACCCAACAGTGTAGCGGAGTGTAGCAGAGCAGTTATTGACAGTGCAATTAACAATATGACATAATTGGATAATCAAGTGTGTAGTTCAGGTTGTTCTTGGAATTTGCAGTGTAGTTTTGCCCATTACTATAATATTTGCATAATACAACATGACAAGCAAATCTGTTTGCTAATGTTCTAGTTATAGAATGGTTTGCATAACCAGTGTTTAATAATAATTATATGTTAAATAAACTGAATCCACTATCCAGGTATTTCAATTTTGCATTAAATAACACAGAGATTTGACATCATGCAAAAGATTCTGATTGGTAGTTTAAATGAAAGTGCTCTGAACAGAAGTTGTGCATATCTATATGGAATATTGCTGTTTTGTCACACTGGTTTGATGAAGTTTAGGGTGGAGGACTGTTCTCTAAGGCATGCACATTTGGTTAACCGCACACAACACTCCACAACTATTCAGTTTACATAATCTTTCCTCAGACAGTACCTAGGAGGACATGCTTGGCTGGAAATAAGATAGATTTAGATTTAATGTAACCGCAGGAGAATAGGGGTGGTGGAATAGGTGGGTGGAGGCATAGACCCTCTCTGCAAGTGTAATAGGGCTTTTACATTTAATAGTATTTCTAGGAAACAATGGTGAAAAGCTGTGAAACCCTGCAATGGATTAGTGCATAGTCCAGAACAATTCATTCTATACACTTCATTTTCCTGCCTTTAAATCATAAACTTTACTTACTGTGTAAATTATTCCACCCATTAACAGGCTGCATGTACAGTAGATATACAATGATTTACATTTTGTTCTAGTGTGTTATGTGTTGTGGCTTTATCCAATATTCAATTCATTTTTTCAAAAAAGATGAAGCCACACCAGCTAGACCAATTATATTTAGACTCTGAAATTAGAAGTGCTATTGGCAAGTTTATTGGAACTGTAATGCCAGAGCCCATGAGTCTAAGAACAGTGCGTCAAGCCTCCCATTTCACTTTGTTTTATTTCCAAACCTCTGTGTACCTCGCCCAGACCACACAAACGTTTCTGTAACCGCTGTCCTGATTATTTTTTTCCACCCTCAGTTCATCTCCTACAGCGAGCCAGGCTCTTACATTAGCAAAGCCAATTAGCACAATCGTCCAGTGTCTATTTATGCCGAATGCATTGTTTATGCGTTTGCATATCTGTGTAATTTGAGGTGAGCCAAAGCTACCTAGGTCAGCACAGCCACTCATATCACGCACAAATTTGCTTTTGCGAGACATTTCCCAATGTAATTGTGTATTTGAGAGCTGGGCTAGTTTGTGTCTGTGGTAAAGGACTTCTGGAGATCGCAGGGAAAAGAAAGCCAAGGGATAGCTGATGCAGAGAAACAGAAGAACTCTGGATACGATTTTAGAAACGTGTGTGTGTGTGTGTGTGTGTGTGTGTGTGTGTGTGTGTGTGTGTGTGTGTGTGTGTGTGTGTGTGTGTG
>JAOTRQ010096007.1:0-10481 GCA_028565875.1 Hoplisoma paleatum
GTTAGAACACCGATCGCGGACAGATTCTCGCTTTGGAAACCCCGTCAAGTCTCCCGTTGGACCTCCGCGATTTCCCGCCCGTCGCGTTTGCGAGAGACTTTGGTGCCGTCGCGCCCCCCAGACATAAATAAAGCTCCTGTTCAATCTACCAACCCTGTGTGTTCTCGTGCTTTGTGTTTTGGCATTTAAAGCGTTCCTAAAAATCCCTCAATTCCTAACACAAGAGAAGCGGCTTTGTCGTCCACCGTTGTTGTTTATGAATGTCGCTTGTGCATCAGATTTACAGGCGTGTTAGAACACGCGAATACAAAATGCGATTAATTGCGATAACATTTTTAACGCGTTAAAATCTTTGTAATTAATTAATCGAAATTAACACATTAAAGTCCCGGCCCTAATATATATATATATATATATATATACTCACTGTGATGTTTGTCCCCGCTGGGCAGTCCAACCAACTGGAACCCATCACCTGGATCTGATAACGATTTCTACCAGCAGAACAATAGAACAATCTGTTATTAATATTTTACCTGTTTTATACTGAAGTATTTACCTGTTCTGTTAAATATGACACTCAAGCAGACTTATAAAATAAGATATGTACTTGTTCTTTAGTAAATTTGTCAGGTTACTCTTACTACATACATTTATCAAGATGGTATTTATTATTTATTTATTTATTATAATTCTTTCTGAAGATAAAACCTTTGCATATTGTTATATGTTATAGAACCTTGTGCAGTTTACCTTATAGTTGATTACACTAATTAATGTTTATGTACTAACAATCCCAGTAAGCGTGCCACATTTTTTTTATCTTTATGATGGATGCTGGCTGCCTCCTGCCCTCTTACAGAAAGCTCGCTGAAGGGTCTCTATACCAAAATCATCTTTTTAATGCTAGAATTGTGCACAAGTAGAACCCAGGAACCAGACTTTCGTGCACAAATGTATTCGCACACCTCTCTGACGAGGCTGGAGAAAAAGCAGCGACTCTCCAAGTGATAGATCTCTCCACTCCATAAATCCGTCCCAAAACGCATTCTCTTCTTTCCAACACTCACTCTGGCAGGAGAAAGAAAGGGCTGAATAAATTAAAAAAAGAAAAAGAAAAATAGCCCAAATAAATCACGAAAATGGGAGTTTCACAGGACTGCAACTTACGCCATTGGATAAGGGTTTGTAAATTCGACAACCCTCCAGATACTCATCACTCTGACACATCCCCTTGTGCAGGTAAAGATAATGACACCCGAGTCCACTGAAAACAAAGCAGTTGTTAAATCAGTTTTTACGAATTTATCTTAAATTTAACACTTAATTCTTTATCCTAGTTTTGTTTAAAATTCAGTTTTGATGTAATTATAATCATATTTTTTATTTAATTTTTTTCTTTAATGAAAATGTATCACACAATTATTCAGGATAGAATAAAATAGACTAGAATAGCAGGTCTTTATTTGTCAGTACATATACACAGATGTACAGTACAACTTGTATTACAGTTGAGGTCAGTCTGTCATCGTACGGTGCAGACAGGGTTAAGGGCCTCCCTCAAGAACCCAACAGTGGCTTTGTGGTTGAGTCTGGATTTGAATGCTGAATCTGCAGGTTGTTATATCAAAGCTCTACTTACTAGGCTACAGGGTCCTTGCAAAGTATAAAATGTGTATTTAAAATGGGCGATACAATCACAGCTACCTGCCCATGCAGAAGGAGAATGATGGTGTCTTACCGGTGGAAAGAGACCCAAACAAATCACTTGCACCTAAAATGTTAGCAAAAAATGACCTGTTTATTTAAAGTGCATTGCTAGTTCACTGCTTTTGACTCTAGATCGTTTATTTCTATGTTTTAATGCATTTGTGTCATATGAAAGACAAGCTGTATCTCACTGGCTACTCAACATTTTTGTGGAACTCTTTTCTTTAATTGTTGAATTGACTTCCTCTCCTGAAATGAAGTTTTCGGACACCTTACCTTCTCCCCAAACCAAGCTCAGGGCTTGACTAAAGTTGACTGTGTACCAGTCCTGGAGGGCTGATAGAGTGATCAGATCAACCCTGACTAGAGAATGTTCTGCCAGCACAGCGGTTATGATAGAACCCTGCAGAACTCGAGCCTCCCAGTGTGACGAGACACCACCAACATCTGCATCCTGGTGGCGGACGGAAGACGAAAGACAAACGAAATGGAAAAAATGTGAAATTGACGGCTTTAAAAATACTTGTGTGTGAATATTTATACCCGGTTTTCCAGTGGGGCTCCCAGTTCACATTGTGTGGAATTGAGGTGTTTGTGTAGAGCTTTGATGACACCTGGAGAGAAGAGCCTCATCTGTCAATACTCGTCCGTATAAGTCAGACGACCACGTGAACAGCCAGCCTCGCTCACTATACCTCAAAAAGAACTCATCATCAGTATAAAAACGTGCTAAGTGCTATAGCAACAACAACACCCACAATACATCTCAGAAACATTTGTCTATGCTTTTCATTACAGCCAGATTCGGGCATAAGGTGATACAAAGTACAGCACTGAAAACGTATTATTTTATTATGAAATTAGATCTATTCACACCCATTGATAATGTGCATTAAAACAACTCCATTAATGCAAAATTATGATACACGTCGATTTGGGAAATCCTTCCTGTCCCAACATGAAGATGCTCTTTTGGACAGAGTTAAATCTTGGTAGTTTTCTACACATTGAAAACCTTAAACATTTGGGATGGAGTTTGTAAGTCAGACCTTCGGGTACACATTTAAATGAATATGTTACACATTCCAAACACACTACATTTAGAACCTGCTGATTGTATCGATGTATTAGTGCACTACAATCAATAATAATAATATTTGTTTATTCATAAAACCTATGAATAACACACATACCAAAGAAACTGGGTGCATTTTGCTTGGGGTGTCAAATATTATAGCCTAGCTTTTTCTATAACTTATTATAGTTTCTACAAAGTCAATAACGATATTTGAAATAATTTAGAAATGGCATTAACTTGTGGAGGAGGTGGAACAATATCTCCACTTGCTGAAGAGTTCTTTACTAAAACCCAGCACATGAAACAACTCGTGAATCACCGTCTGGAAAGCAAAAAAACAAACAACAATTTATGAACATTTTCTGATTCTTATTTTTTTAATCAGTATAGAAAAAGGACACACAAACGTACCTGTGTCATGTGTTCATGACTGAATCCCTGCTTGCTGAGTTGCTCCGTGCAAATGACCATCACCCCGGCTATTGGTTCCGTGGTTGGCTTTTGTATCCGTCTGGCAGTAAGCAGAATATGACCTCACACTAGACTGAGAGAAGATTGACAACAGCAGATTCTCTATGTATAAATTCATATTAAAATTAATACTTTATATATAGATATATATTTACATTATAGATACAGTAAATCATGCATGGCTGTTTCAAGTTTCCACCTCAAGGAAAAATGTTGCTATGAATGTCCATCAGACCTCTGGTGCTTTAAGCATGACCAATTGTGAACATTGGACAACCATCTAGAGTTTTATTTGTTATATAAGCTTTTTGTGATGTGTGTATTAGAGCTCTTTATGCAATGTTGTGAATCATTTAATCACTATATACGAAAGACAACTGGCCAATAAGTCTGATGTGTGGGATAAGACTGTACTAGGGGGTCTGATTATGTGATTAGTAGCCCAAGGCAGCAGTAAAGCGAATTATTTTCTGCATGAGAGCAGCGTCACACCAATCAGCTGAAATGAAAGGGAAAAGAAGTGGACAGTGGGCATGTCGGAGAACATGTGTCAGGCAAGTACATCCTGATCATAATAACTGGCTGCAATAAACTACAAAAAAAAGCATACGTACTATAATACATATTGATACATAACATGCAAAGTGCTGTCTTGTTAAGAACGATTTTTTTAGTACATGAAAAATGTAGAAGAACATTTCTTACATCAGCTCTACATTTATCAATGTTCTGAGCATGCACATAAATCAAAAAGTCAGTGTCCGGAACTCCTGGACCGTCTTTTTTTATATCACAGTTGACACTGACTTGTCAGGATGTGGGTAGAAAACGCAACCACTCAGGTGGTCATCTGGAATCTAGAAATTAACAATAAGCCAGACTTAACGTAGTACAGTATTAGTAAGTGAGGAAAATAATATTATGAGTCAATTCATGACTTACAGTGACACCCAGACAGCTCTCAGTTCCATAATTTTCATGAGCTCTACCACATCTGGGAAAGACAGAATTTTTATTAATTCACATTTTCCATATGAAGCAACTACTAATAACTATATATGAAGTTATTTGAAGCATTAAGTTTGGCATCTATTTTACTACTAAGTAAAACAAAAGATCAAATCTCAATTTAGAGACAAAAAAGGTGGGGAGGACCAACTTATTGAAGTTAATGGTGGTGCTGTTTCTCCAGATTGCTCGGCAGTACTTGCTGATGTCTCTGCTCAGCAGCAGTCTCGTCTCCACCATGGATACTTTAGACAAGTTGGAACGAATTAATCATTAAACCTTAAATAGTGCTTGAAGCAAATATACACATTTAAACCCGGTTTAATGAGTGTTAAATATTTTTTGACTGGTCTGATGTGACCGCTTATGCCAATGAACTTAAAACACCATAAAGATTCCAGACCAGAACAAATCCTTACTCGGATAACACCACCTTAAACGTTGTTGCTGAGCACGAAGAACTGACTTTGGAAAACTTCCAACAGATTCTGTGGAACTGCTGACAAGTAATTGGGCAGGATAGACGGCATGCTTAAGTTGTGACACACCCTAAATCGTGTCTGGTTGGTAACTTGGCATAAAATTACTTATTTATACGATTTTATGTCAAATGATGTCTCTGTGGCTTTGGTTACCAACAAGTACGTAACATTAAGATGGTACCTGAGAGTAATTTGGACACCGTGCTGATTGCTTCATCCACTGCTTCTTGTAGTCTTTGTCTTTCCAAGCGTGAGAGGGGCTCTCTATCAGGGTCCAGGTTTTAATTCTAATTGGCTTGTGTTGAACTACTAAATTAATCCCATTCCTTTTTATTCTTTTATATATACGATCTAATTTGGTGTATGGATTGATCTGTAGTGTCCGATTAAGGTCATGATTAATATCACCACTTGAGACCTTCTCAAATGGACTTGGTTGAATGAGTGGTGAGGACCCAACATGAGTTGAATCGTGCACCTCATCAAAGATGCATTTTCCCAACATGCCGAGATGGCACGATATGAGAAGCAGGAGAAGGATGTTGTTTTGGAGCACCCTCATCTGGAATTTTGGCTGATCGTTGGCAGTGATGCACAAGAGGCACATCTGTTAAAAGGGCATCACAGTTATCAGCAAATTCTCAACAGGAATGTTCATAGTTTTATCTTATAAAATGTATTTCTGTGTATTTCAATACAGTTCTGCAAATAATCAAGACTTTATATGAAATTGCAAATATCTATGCATCGAAGTATTAAACATATAAACTTGCAAAAAGATGCATTAAAAAAAATGTCGACTCACTTGACTGCAAAACGTATGAGAAAGAATAACTTGCTACTTATAAGTAAGATTAACACCATAAGTTGGTGTCATTTGAGGTATAAATACGTTATAAAAAACTTCTTTTAAGCCACTGCACTGTGGTCTGAACACATCATTGGTATGCATTCAAATGATGCCCATTTCTAGTTCAAAACGTTATCAAGTTCTTTCTTAGTATTTACATTTACAGTATTTAGCACACTTTTATCTAAAGGTCCTCGCTCAGGGTGGAAGTGGGGCACGAATCAATGTTTCAATGACCTTCTGATCTCCTCGTAGTAACTTAATCACTAAGCCATTAATGTTCCGCATGTATTTCACACACAGCAGATGTTTGAAAATTAAAGATGCGGAAAATCTTACTGACCTGATTCTGAAGTTGCTCACTGGAAGCTGCTCAGTGGGCCTCGTATAACCTCGTATTACCTCTCTTTAATGCTAGGGGTCTTGTATGATTGGATCACTAACTGTGTCCCGGGGCAACACGTTGAGAAGGAACAGACCACTAAAACGATTGATCTTTGATGTGCTAACATTTATCACACACACACACACGTTTCACTGAGACCGACCACTTATATTATAATTGACATATTTTTGACCAGAATAGCTGAAATTAAACTTTTTGTTTTGCTATAATGAACTGTTTAAAGCATAACAACAGAATTGTAGTTTCTTAGTCTAGGTAACTGATATTAAAATAATATTGCCCCAGGTATGTACCGTGAATTTAACCCTACCATTCACCCAATGTGACCCTAAAACTGGTAAAAAAGTGGGCGATGTTCCTACTTATGTAGTATTTAAATGTATGAATTGTGATGGTCAACTGGGGGAAATAATCCTTTAAGAATAAACAGTTTAAAGCAAAGTCAGATCATTACTTCATTAAATCACATTTACAGTTTCATATATATATATATATTAGTACGTCATGATTTTTCTAAATAAAAGCCACACAGTTGTATTGCATGCACAGCATAAATACTTGTTCAGTTATGTCACGGGCAGACAAAAATGCCCAAAGGGCCGTATGTGGCCCACTTTTCTTTGGATCTAGGTAGAGTCTGAAACAGGAAAGGGCTTTCCCTAAACGTTTGCTGTAAAGCTGGAAACATGATTCCCTGAAATGCACAACGTTTCATTTATTGTTTTGCTTTTAAAAAGTATTTAAAGTAAAGCAGGCAGCTGTGTGTGCACTCACACATGCACATTAGCAGAAAGTGTGTACGAACTACATGCCCCATAAACATAAAACATTTACCGGAAAAAGTAAGTAATATTATTTTTAGGATTTATTTATCACTGAGTAATGTCGATACTTTTTGAGACCAATGAAAATAATATTAAGGCAAAAACTGAACTCTGTAGGAAAAGTGCAAATGATTTAATCATAGTGGATTTCCTCAGCATATATACAGTGACACACATCATCAAATCTTTTTTTTTTCTTTCCCAAACCAGATATTTCTACTGCAATCACCACTGGCAAGAAACATGATACGACTAGGCATTTCGATACATTCTGCAATTGTAATAAGTCAAAAGGGGAAAAAGATGTCATCAAAGGAAGATGCAAAAAGATGTTTATATTTATGGCACGATCATTTCTTTTGAAGTTTTTTTTTCACTGAGCCTGAAGCGATACAAAGAAAACGATTAAAGCAACGTGAGATGTAGAACGACCAAAACCTCCAAGAAGATTGTCTTATCTAAACAAATGCTAATGCAAACCTCTCTCTCTCTGTCTCACACTCTCTCTCACTCACACACACACACACACGTCTAAAGGTTATTGCCACAATTGTCATGCACTACACATACACAGCCTGGGGTGAATTGTGAATTCAAAAAGTCATAAACATACAAATGTGACTGTGTGTATTTGTGTTTGGCCTTTATGTGCAAGAACACACAGTCACAATATCTACTAACCTAATAGAAGATCTATTAAAGGCACTTTCGAGAAATACAAACATGTAAGCTGTGTGCAGCGGTATCAAATACACACGTGCACAAACACTGACGGATGGCACAATAAAAAAAAAATATACATAAAACAAAGATGACAGAATTATGTGTGAACTACGAAATCTGATCAAGGGCTAAAAGAGAACTGAGGTCACACAATAAAATATCGTTGTTGTCAGTGTGCAAAATGGGAATAGTCCAACTGGGTGAGCGGATATGAATTCATGGCAAAAGTAGGTAGAACATGGACATGCTTTGAATTTTAACATTTGAACAGAATTCAGTAAACATTTGGAAATAAAAACGGCGAATTAAAATCAACAGCGATTGTTAACGCTTTAGAAAACAAAGTTATTTCGAATAAAAACGTTAAATACAAACAACTAAAACTACATGGATTCAACTAGAATCCTGGAGTCCTTACTTTTCTTCATTGACCGCTGTATCCTGATCAGGATTAAACTTGGTCAAGGTCTTATCATTCTACACTTATCCCTTGGGGTAATTTCAGGCAGAAAAATACCCTAATAGCGTGAAGGGAGCACAGAATTTCATAATCAAGTACCCACATAAAGAAACGATAAAGGTTTTATTTTCATATCGATTCTCAGTTCTATTTTAGCGTTGCTATATTATGCTTCCGTTATGGCTCAGTGCTCAGCACCGTCACCTTACAGCAAGAAGGACCTGGATCCTGTCTGTGTAATGTGTTCTCCATGCTCTCCATATGTGTGTGGGTTTCCTACAGGAGCTCCCGTTTCCTCCCACGGTCCAAAAACATGCATCAAGCATCCACCCACGACTCTGATTTGATAAACAGGTAATAAAAAGAAAGTGCGTGAGTGAGTTGTGTTATTTTCAGTGTATAAGTGTCAAATATCTGCAGTTCCCCACAGATTTCCTACAGATCCTAAGGGGAACATTTTACCTTAAAACTAAAATGTCTTTGTTTTTTAAAGACAATACCCATCCTAGTACTAATTGAGCTTTAAAGGTACAAGTCTAATAATAATAATGTTTAAAATATTAATCATGTTTTCAAGCTAAAAACACAAAATAACTTATATAAATTCATGTTATAGCTACTTAAACGTTGCAGTCCTGCTCTTACATTAAAATAAAATGCCTTTTTTGCCATATGGATTGTGTTTGCATCTAGTTTGCGCTCTTATTTGCCGCAGCTAAGGACATTTTTGTGTGCAATTTTTCTGGCAGCAAACAAAAACGTGGGTAAGTGCACATTACATACCGACACCACACACATGTTCATCCAACAGCTGATACTCTTCAAATAAAAAAAGAACCTATTTAAAATAAGGCACCGTGCCAGCACAGACTGCACATGATGCTGCATGCTGAGATCATAATTTAAAGTACTAGAGATTAGAAAAGGATGAGAAAAGAAAAAAACAAATCAACCAAAACAAATATACAGTTTAGTTCAGGTCAGCATGGGTACATCATCCTCGGATGTTGTGTCATCTGATAGAGGGATCAGTAGCACCTCATCTTCTGAGGACGAGGCGGAGGAAAATGAAGGGGAAGACGAGAGAGTTAGAGCGGTAGGGTTGGACGAGGGTCTGAAACGAGAAAGACTCAGACCGAGAGATTGGAATATAGATGCCAGGGAGGGGCTGCTGGGGGCTACAGCAACAGGTGGGATTTGTGGTGCTTCTAGAGCCTCGGGAGGCTGGACAAAAGGAAGGCTAGTGGGCAGAGTTGATAGAGGAGGAGGAACTGGAGCTTCTGCGTGTTGTTCCTGCTCTGTCTGAGGGGAAAAGCTCACTTTTTGAGGCAAAGCCTGAACTCTGGGTTCCCTGACTGATGAAGAGTCTACAGGACCTGACTGACCGGGCTCCTGACTATTAGGTGTTTCGTCTGTCTGCTGGGAGGTGGAACTTGTGTTCTGGGAGGGTCGAGAGGCTGGTCTGGAAATGACGCCCCATCTGCGTAAACGGCGGATTGTTCGGCGGATGAAGCGGGGCCTGCGCCGTCGTCGTGGTGAGGCAATGTTCTCATGTCTGATAAGCTGAAGCAGTCCCCTCAGAGAAAGAGAGGTAGGCTGAAAACAAACAGACAAATCATTAACAAACAAACTACAAATAAAACTAAACGAGAGATTTGAATAATGACAAAACCATAATGAAAAAGACTACACGAGACATAAAACAAAAACTGTATGTCTATGTTTAATCCAGTTTTAGATTTTTTTCTTATTATAAATAATTATTACTTGAAGAGCACAATCGGGGTAATTTCAGTGCACTGAGTTTCATCGTGTTAAAACAGTGCTTGAACCGTGCAAGTGTACGGTTCAGGACGCACCTATAATCTTTATTCACGAATACAATCATGTCTGTATGCAGACTCTCGATTGTCCACAATGGAAAGCAGTGGAATAATGCATTTTTCCTCGGCTTGGCTCATGACTGTTACTCAGAGAGATCGAAGCAAAATTCATTTGTACCACTTGTTCTTACCTCATTAGGGTTCTCAGTAGGAAAATCTTCTACTGGAGGAATTATTCCCTGAGCAATTAGTTGACCATAGGAGGGTGGGGCCTGTTGCTGGATTAACTCTGCCTCTTGGCGACTGATCGGAGTAAACAAGCTAAGAAAGAAAAGTATAAACAGTCTCTGTATAATTAGTTAAGCAAGAAAGTGAGCCTGAAACTTTATTGTGTCACAAACAATATTAATGTTGATCTTACAGAAGGAGGAAATATTAATGATATCATTGAATTGGCAAGAAATTTTAAACTATTTACATCATTAAATGAATTTCCAAACATATAAAAGCAAACTATACATATTAGGGCTGACCGCAATTAATCGATTAATCGTTGGTCGACCAAAAAGAATTACTAGTCGGACAAATTCCATTGGTCGATTAGTCGCAGGAAAGAAAAACGCTGCGTCTCGTCAAAGGACTTCTG
>JAOTRQ010096017.1:0-10480 GCA_028565875.1 Hoplisoma paleatum
TTTCTTGTAGATGGACTGCAGGTCAGGTAGCTCGGTCTGAATGATGCGTTCAGCTGAACGAATCACCCTCTGTAGAGTCAGTCTGTCCTGCTTGGTGCTGTTCCCGAACCAGACAGTGATGTTACCTGTTAGAATCCTCTCGATGGTGCAGGTGTAGAAGTTCCGTAGTACCGTGGAGGGCAGTTTGAAGTACCTTAAGCATCTGAGATTTTAACCTTTGCATGGCTTTATTGAAACATTTCTCTTTAATTAATACGCACGTTGCTAGTTGTTCATTATGTATAAGGCCAGGCAAAAATACATCCTGGACCGGACAATTAAAGCATGTAACTGTCATTAATTTTAACCCAATGTTACTTAGAAATGCCCCACAATTGGACACACACACCACACACACACACATACACATACACACACATGCACAAAGATATTTTTTATGTCTGACCCTTATAAAACATCCCAGAATCTTTTAATACTCCAGTCGATGTTAAGCAGACTTAAAAGTGGTTTAGAGTCTTAATTTATGGATATTTCTATACTTAAATATGTTACGCTTTGCTTTACTCACTCTTTTCTGTTTGGCTCATTTCCAAATTCCACTATGCTAAACAAGTGCACTCGTAATAGAGAGGTTGCCGTTCTGAGAAACTGTAGAATGCTGCATGTAGTTTTACACTTCAAGGTTCAGTTCGAGTAAAAAAAAAAACATTTTTTACTCTGACTAATTGATTAAAACTTTTCTTTGTCCAAAACCATCCACAAATTACAGTAAGTGGATAGAAATATTCTAGACAGGAAAAATGAGAATTTACCATAAATGATCTCCACAACACACATCACATTCAATTTTAAATAATTACATCAGACAAAAATTAAGGTCTTGGAATGTCTTTCACAAATTCTTACCTTAAGCTTTCCGAGAACACGTGTATATCACACTGTGCCAGAAAACGAACAAATGTGGTTGACCTCTACAAAAGCTGTCAGTTAGCATCAAAGCTAAAATCAAGTACAAGCCAGAAACGTGCTGATGGCTATCAAAAGCAGCAAAATTAGCTAAAAGAAAATATGCTAAATACCGTGTGTGCTGTATAGATCTAGTGTTTACATTTCTGGAAAATTCCTTGATAACTATATGTTTGATTTTATTGGTCAATTATAGCACAGCAGAAATGTAAACACTCCATGTTTACACATTCGTCTGTTTGGCTACACTGAGCTAAGCTAACAAGCAAGTTAAATGTTTATTGTTAGCATAACAGCTAACAATAGCACGTGCTGTATACATTTTTATATATAGTTTACCTATCTGGAAAACTATTTGATTATTATAACTTTGATTCGATTTCACAATGTTAGCAGAACGGACATGTAAACATTTGTCAGTTCTGGCTACATCAAGCTGGGCTAACAAGCAAGTGAAAATTTATTGTTAGCATACTAGCTTGTGCCATTTTTATTGCATTCACAGTTTATTATAATAGACACAAGTTATAATATTTATTTGTGACATCTTTAAAAGCAGCTTAATTTGTCAAAATAGTTTAAATATTTTGATTTAATGCCGTTAATAAAAGTAAACCTAATATCTCATGGTTAGGAGACCACATTTAGGTAATGTAAATGAATTCATTATTGTACATAAATTTTTATACAGCTCTGACCCGAACCCCAAAGAACATTATTGGGATGAAATGGAACGTTGATCAGCAGCCATGCCTCCTCATCCAACAAGCGCACTGAGCCCACATTTCCACGAACACCTTCCAATATCTTGTGGAAAGTCTTTCCACAACACTGAAGGGTGTTAAACTCAAAATTAATGTGTTTGGCCTGGAAAGGGACGCCCATCAAGCTCACGGTAGAGTTTCTACATAATCTTGAGACGTAGACGTGAGTTTATTTATTTTAATTTATTACTTTGCATTTTATATTCGGTATATGAGTCGCTCATTTTATAAGCTACACCTAACATCTATATGTCGAGGCTCAGTTGTACATGGGAACCATGTTTTTCGACTCCAAAGTCCAAGTGCTTAAACGTTCGATTTGCCAGGTTCTATTATTTGACGATCATACGTGTAAGTGTCAATGTCCTGGTTTTTCTATCTACAGTAAACTCCTGTGGATAATATTAATAGCTCAGAAGCCCCATTGTTAGGAACTACGTTCCTCACTCCTGACTGACACCGCCTTCCAGTCACGCCCCCCTGTGCTAGGAACCGGAGCCCTGATCTCCCGCACCTGTTCTTGATCAGGGACTAATCATTATATCTGGGCTATATATCATACATAATTTGTGCTATATATGGGCTCGCAGCCCACCGATTGGGGCTGGATTCTTGTCATTATTGTTTGTGCTATGGCCGTTATGTGTGCCGTGTGTGTACCCGCGTTTGTTCGTCTGTGGTTTTGTATCGTGTTTGTTCCGATCCTCGTGTGTGCTCCTGTCATAAAGACTCTACCTGCCCTGGTGTGTCTCCGTGGTGTGTCCTGGCATTTGTAAGTGTTCCTTAAAAACCCAATTTCCTGACACCCATATTATATAGATTTTATATAAATCACAATGATCCTCCTCAATATCTTTGCCTTATTCATGAGAATATATTTTTCATGCATTTTAATGCTAAGTTATTTTTAATTATTTCAAAATACTTTTGAAACAGATATCAATATACTGTAGATATAGCTACATTTTGTATAAAATAGCAAACATATTGATATATGTTTAAATATATATAAAGTATCTGTTTGCTCTTGATTGGCCCTCTGGAAAATGCTCTTGCATGATTTACACTTCATATCAGGGTCAAATTCTTAAGGTATTGTATTATATTGAGATTAAAACTTCGTGTTTTCATGGTATATGTGAGCTTTACACTTTTTTAAAGAGACATTTTGACCACTTTTTACCCTTCTCGGATTCTCTAGAAATGTAATTTATTTAAATATTTATTTAAAAAATGTGTGTGTGTGTGTGTGTGTGTTCTGTCCCGGTGTTACATGTCCCACCTCCTGCACTTAGCAAACATGCAGTTCGTCAGTCTTGGTCTCTTTGTTTTTAACACGTTGCACCTGAATTTCATCGGTCAGTGTGCTCGACTTACACAAAGGTGAAGACCACAAGCGTTGACAGATTGATCTGTCGGTTAAATACCATTACAGCACCAATGGAATTAATTTTTTACACTTTTACTGCTTTTGCTTCCTTGTCTCTTCCAGGGGCCCGAGGGATGCGCTCCGGCTCCCACGGTAGCTCCCGACCTGCGATAACGGGAGTCACGGTTTAGGTCCTGTAGATCGATATGTGCTTTCTTATCTGTACTGGATAAGCATGTTTGCATAGGTCAGCTAACCCGACAGCTCCCAACCGTCTAAACGAACTGTTTATTCTCACATTTTACATGCAGGCATGTCTACCAATTTGCTTTTGCTGGTTAATGATGTTTGCACATAGCAAACAGGACAGTCAGACAAAAATAAAGTTTATATACTCAGATAATACAGATATTTTAAAGATGAAAACAAGCATTCATTTTTATGCATGATATATGTTCAAATGACCACAAGTGTATTGGGCAGCCCACTTAAAAAACCTTTGCCAAACCCAAAATGTACAAAAATACAACTTAGCATTATTAGAAAATCATCAGGCAGTAAAACAGCTCTAATTTTAGTTTTCATGTCTTAATGTTTGCGTGTCACATGACTGAAATAAGTACGACTCAAACAAATTATATAAAATTTATAAATTCATTTATTTACGTAAATTGAAGAATAATTCAATTTGAAGAATAATTAAAGATTGAATAAAAACTGAAGAATTCTAAACCAATGGTTCTAAAACGATGATCATTGAGTGGGTGCTGGGGGGCGGGGGTTATATCATGGGATGTTGCATAATTTAGAAATGACAATCATTATGTTTTTGTTGTTGTTGTTTTAAAGCACTTGAAACTAGGAACTACTCATGATTGCCGTACAAGTCGTGTACACACTGGTCGAATACACTATAGACATTAACAGGTTGCCGGCCTGTTGCAGAGACAAACACCCGCACAGGACAATTTCAGTATCTCCAGTTAACCTGACTGCATGTCTTTGGACTGGGAAAGGGAATTGGAGTACCAGCAGGAAACCAGACACAGGGAGAACGTGAAAAATCTACACTGAAAGCGTGAGATCATTTTACC
Organism: Hoplisoma paleatum; assembly: GCA_028565875.1. NCBI lineage: Eukaryota > Metazoa > Chordata > Actinopteri > Siluriformes > Callichthyidae > Hoplisoma > Hoplisoma paleatum. Next base: position 4,194 of record JAOTRQ010096017.1, read on the forward strand.
CGGGAATTAAACCTCTTGCTAACCACTAAGCTGTTTCAAATCCGTCCACAAATAAATAAATAAATAAATGTAGTCAAAATGTCTGACAATTTTTTCCCGTTGTTTGTCCAATGTGACATATAAAGAAAAGATTTGTCGATTAAAATGTGAGCCAGGTTTATTCGCAGCATTTGCCTAAAAGGATGAATTGGACGGTGCATCCGGCTGGTTCGAGCCGAAGAGCTGCAGGAAGGGTTCCAGTAACTCTTCTATCTATGAAAAGAGCCTGATTAAAATAATGACGACTCAGGCTTATTTTTCCCGTCTTTCTCTCCCCCTCTTAACCCTCCTTCTATTTGTGTTCAAAGAGAGCTTTGTCCTCCGGTGCAACCTACTTGAAATGTCGCCCGGAAAGTTGATGCTGTGCGATTGTTATCAGCGGGATTTAGAATCGCCTGTTTGTGTTCCTTCTTTCTCTCGATAACTCAGCTGTCCGGTGTTTATTAGCAATCTGAACAGTTATAAATAATTTTTTAAATAGCTTGTACATTACGTTTGTTTAACTGAGCGCTAATTATAGAAAGTTGCAATGATTATAGTGAATCACTAGTAGAATCCCAGAATCGTGCTTTTATTTCTAGTATGTAGCTAAATATTTTATAATATTTTATCCAGTGTTCACATTTACGAACAGTCTAGCTGTTGAAATAGTTAGCTCTAGCATCATGATTGTTACACTATACTGTCTGAGCCATTGAGGGTTAAGGGTCTTGCTAAAGGGGCAAAAGGGGTGGTAGGACTTGAACCTGTGACCTTCTGTACCAGCATTAAAACTGCTAGGCTACAACAGTCCAAGACAGAAGAAGCACATAGACGCAGATGATTTTGAGATTTAGCAGACATCATTATCTAAAGCGGTTTGCTCAGGAGTTGTCCTATTTCAAGGAGCCCAACAATGGAAACTCGGTGATAGTGGGACTTGAACTGGCAAACTTCTGGTAAACCGAGACAGTACAGTTTACAGAACTGATCCTGGGTCTAAGAACATTGTTTCAAAGATGTTTAGAAACCGAAAAATAAAAGCAAGTCTTTAAATGGAGTCTTTAAATGTACTTTTTCAGTGTTCAGTGTTGAGATCGAGTATTTATTTGCTTGCAAGGACTGTAGTATAGACTACACTTTAGAAATTCAACACTTCCATCTTTACAACTTTAATAAGTCCAAAAAGTTTCTAAAATAAAGTAATAGTCAAGTCGTTCAGTTGAACTAGTTTAATAGATTGTTACTGCTGTGGCGTTTAAATCCCAGACCTTTATTATCTTGCATTTTATTTTCAAATTCTCAAATGGCAAAGGGTAAATAGAAACCACAACTGGTAGTAACGTTGGTGGTAGTACATAGCTAGCAGGCAGGTATTAAACCGAGATTTTCTTAACTCATTAAGTGAAACGTCTGGAGTTATCAGGGATCAACCATTAATAATAATCTTAATGTCAGATGTAATTGCTTCCTTCTGTGCAGCTTGGTGACTTTGCCCTTAAGACAACGGAGTGTATTTTTTAGTTAGGACTGTTTAATGCAGTGTGAACAATGGAGACTATTTTTCTTAACATAATAAAAAAATAATCGATTTCACGTACTGTGGGGTACCGTACTATTTTGTATAATATAGGACTTAATATATACTTAATGTATTTAAGATGTCTTTTTACATTACAGTATATATAGGTAAAAAAAATCGTCACCCTTAGTGTTTTCTACTGTTTTTACTTTTATCTTTGACATGAAGTCCCTGATAAATGATGTCGAAATGGTAAGATGAAACTGATAGTGCTACCCTGTCAGGGAGGATAATTAGGATGAAGGGCAAGACAGTGTTAGGCTTTATTCCAAAGCAGAGACTCTCAGTTCTGTTTTTCTCAACAACGCTGTAGCGTCAAGATGCTCCAATGATTAGATTTGTTTGAAATGATATTCTCGTGACTATGCATTGACTAGTGAACCCATCCGCTTCTTGTTTTCTTTAATGTCTTTGTCAGAAATAACCACATTGTGATGCAACACCAGTCTTGTTATTCCTGCACCTTGTACATCCAGGTAACACTTTGTACTTTTTACATTGTACTTGTCCAGCGTTTGGCAGACACCGTCTGTACTGACCAGGGATGTCGTGATTCAATTCACCTACGATGCGATACCATTCAGGATACTGGGTTCACAAAACAAGTTTTTCATATATGTTCTATTTAAAAAATGAATGAACTTTATTTATGAATGAGGTGCAGATCCATTACAGACTTAGTGCCCCAGTGTTTGAATGTTAAAACAGTTACCAGGTCAAATTTAACGAATTCATCATTTGCAAAAGTTTAAATTAGTGGCAAAAAAATGGATGATAGAAAAAAGTTTATTGAAAATGGTTTGTAAAGTTTTTATAGTGTTTAATAATGTTTTACTGTTTATCAGGTCTTTATGTTTGTATTGGAATGGTGCACTTGTCACGCTGCTTATTGTACGGATCAAATCGAGGACCACAATAGAATCTTTTGTCTTGTGAAAATCTGAAATTGTTTAAATAAAAATCAATCAATCAAATCAACTTTACGGGAAAAATAAAATGAATAAAAATAGTGTTCCATGCTGATCAATTTGTAGCAATTCTTAATGAATCATTACATCCCTAGTACTGAGTATATAGTCGGAGTAGTTCTTTATTAATAATCGTTTAAAGAGCCAAACTGTAGCAAAATATTAGTGAACCAATAACCTTCTCGCTTCTCGTCCAGTGCTAGTCAAACTAGCAACTTCCAGCACATCGAACTTTGCTTGTGAAATATTTAAGTCAGAAACTCATAAGTAAGTAATTGAATAAATAAAATGAATGTATGGAATTGAAACTGCAAATAAACATGGAACGTTTAAAGAATACAAACAGGACCTTCTAATTTTCCATACTGCATATTCATATTTATTTTCCTACTCGATTAAGAGGAACATAATGCTAGATTTGTGTACGAATGAGGGAAAGTTTGTGACAGTTCTCAGTAAAACCATTCTCTCAGCATGTACATTTTTTTTTCAACACAGGAATTATGTTAAGTTGCTTTTCTGCGGTGGCGTTGTCACAAATGAATTCACTCGTGTTGAACTTGGCTTGGTCGGGAAGGATGCATTTCCCCGAGTAATGTTTTTCAGCGGATGTGCTGTGGACACGTCATGGACCAAAATCAGCTTGCAGCTTCGGTCTGAGTAGTTGAGCTATACAAACAATTAAGGTCTGTCTGAAAACCTGGTGAGCTCGCTATACAGAAGACAAAGCATGTCGAAATTCTTAGATGCCTTAAAATGCTGCCTATCGAGGTGCCTTAATTGTGACTTAGAGGACCATTTTTAGCTTTGGAAGACATCCCTGAATGTTCCAATAGAAAATCAATATTATGTGGAGAGCGCTGGATGACCAGACCAGAAAATGTTATTGAACAAGACGAGAGTCAGTAAACAAGAAGAAGTCAGTAAAAATACAGGGAGAAATTTTGAGAGGAAAAAGACTCAGCAGGGACCCATCCTCTTTGAGGTGGACTAGTGGATATTTCAAATAAACAGGATTTATTCCAACCGTATAAACAGAAATTACATTAACATGTAAGCTTAGTTTCAATGTTTAATTAAAGGCAAAGCAACGTATTTTAATCATGCTTTTGATTAGTCTATCACACTAGGGGCGTGTGGCTCCAGTCCTGGAACGTCTGAGGTCTGGGCAGTGGGGTCCACTCTTCACCCGAGTCCTAAATCTCCAGGACTGGATATAGACAAATATAGACAAATATAGACAAATATAGACAAATATAGACAAAGGTGCAGAGCTTTGGGGTTCTTGGTCATAGAAGAAGATGAATAGGGATATTTTGTGGCTGTTGTTCTGCTTCTCCAGTCCGATCACTCAGACTTGATGGTAGTAGGTGGTGGTGAGAGCTTTTGTCTTATAAAAGCTGCTGTGACGCTGTAATCTGATCGTTCTATCTTTTAGTTATGCTGTAATAAATAGGTGTCAAGCTACTTTCTGCCAACTGTGTAGTTTCAATGATCAACTATTGTACAGATTTTACTCTAAGTGGTTTTGATTAAAATTCTTTTATCTTCTTTGGTGAAAGACTGCAAGAGACTTTTGGTGATCAGGGACGGTGGACCGCTATTATATTTGCTTTTGCATGCTTTGCACAGGTCTATGGTACATTTTGGTTACCTAAAAGTTTGCTGACAGCTTGACTGCTTGAACATGTAAACATATTTTTCATTCTGCATGTAGAATTCATGCACCGGCACGTTCATATTGATGGGGGGGTGCACATTATGGACACATTAAGTGGTGACATTAAGTGCTGGAAGTGGGCGTGCTACTGAAATGACTCACTTTGAATCCATGCAAGATTTTCCACACACCACCGTTGCATATTCTTCGCAAGAGAACTGTTTTTTTTTTTTTTTGTGTGTGTGTGTGTGTGTGTGTGTGTGTGTGTGTGTGTGCGTGCGTGCGTGTGTGTGTGCGTGCGTGCGTGCGTGTGCGTGTAAATACTACTCGTGTATGCCCAAGACCTGCACAGTTTCAGGTGGGAACTGTATATTGATAAATGTTTGTTACACACATTAAACCCACTCGAGGCTTAATTATTTATTTAATGTATTTACCCCGCCTATTGTTAAAATAAAAACAAATCTCTTATTGTAATTCCTTCCTAGCAAAGATCTGAACTGTTGTAATACTCAATGAAAGGGAAGGGCCAGGATTAAGCCCATTGGCAAACAGAATTCTTCACCTGTGAGGATTGGTGTGTAATACCTCTGGGAATCGGTAGTTCTGGACATGCCTACCGTCAATTTCATCTAACCATAATTCTACAAGTCTTAAAATAAACCTAATGTCAGCTTGACTCATACTGCTTATGGGAATGATTCCCGACAAATAAGCAGCAATGGCTATTGGCTTCGTAGTGAACCTTGAAGACTGTTGCATAACCAAAATGTACCTGTGTTTTGTTTTTCTGCACACGGTTGCGAGGAATTAAAAACCCAAGATTTTTTGAAAATATGAATAAATCACTCAGCCTTAAAGGCAGAGCCAGAAATCAAAGCCAGTGACCTTTGATTCGTCAGACTGGATCGGTTTGAAAAGCCAATCTGCTGGACGCTCAGGTGGAACAGCGGTTAACCATACTAGCATTGTGTGTTGGTTGCAAACTAAGCTCTGCCAGCCGGCTGGGCTGGGTGCCTACGTGAACAATGATCGGCTTTGTTCACACAAAGTGGACGGATTCAAGGGAATCATGACCTCTCGTGGCAAATGGATGGAGCAGGGAGTGTCTCACCTTGTGCGGGTGAAAAAATGCAGATGGCTACTACATAGGTGTTGGAGGGGGATGGGGTCAGTATCAGAGATCGGCATCGGTAGAGAGTTGAGTAGCACCTGCGTTGACATTTGCGTTGCCTGATGTGCCGCTCTGAAATTTTCCCAATACAAACCACAAAGGGGAGCACAGTAGCATGAAAACAAAGTGTGCACGGTTGTAAATAAAGTCGTCGCTCACCACATATGGTGGTGCCTTGATGTTTACGATATTTTGTGTATGAGCCAACAACAGAAACTTCTCTTCACTACTGGTGGTAGTGGGAATGAGAGTTTTTTATTAAAAAAAATTATGTTCCTATGCTAACTGATGGTTATTGTGTTCATGTGCATAATATAAATCGTTAGTATTTTTTTTATCATGATTATTATTATTTATTTAATTGGTTGGTTGTACTGCCACCTATGTAACACAAACAATGCATCAAAATGAAACAACTACATAACCAGCTTTTGTAATATGCAATTCCTGATCTGCTGCACAGCTACAGTTGGGCTCTTAAACGAGGCCCTTTAACCCTGTCTGCTCCAGGGTCGCCATACGATGGCTAACCCTACGTTCTGACCCCAACGTTCATACATTTGTTGTACTGTATAGATAAGTAGTGACAAAATAAAGGCATCCTATTGTATTAAGTTTTCCCAGTTCCTGGGGTAGGACATTAATGTTTGGAGCAGAGTTTTCCGAGCCGGATGCCCTTCCTGACGACAACCACCAGTAAGTAGTTGGATCTTTGTGAAACTACTGGACAATTTTATACATCTCCAATCAACCTAATGCATGTTTTTGGACTGTGGAAGGAAACCGCAGCACCCGGAGGAAACCCACGTGACACGGGGAGAACATGCAAACTCCGCACAGAAAGTCCCCAGCCCGACCCGGGGATCGAACCCGGGACTTCTTACT
>JAOTRQ010096028.1:0-10479 GCA_028565875.1 Hoplisoma paleatum
CCCAAAGGTTGGGGGTTCAAGTCCAGGCTCTGCTACACTCCGCTACACTGCTGGGTCCTTGAGCAAGACCCTTAACCTTGTCTGCTCCAGGGGCGCCATACGTTGGCTGACCCTGCGCTCTGACCCCAACTTCCAGACAAGCTGGGATATGCGAAGAGAAACATTTAGTTGTACTGTACAACTGTATATGTTTAATGACAAATAAAATTTGAATTTAATGTAAATAAATTATTGAGGTGTAATTTGTTTTTGAATACAAAGTATTTGTTTGCAAATTCAGGCTTTATTTTGGTTCACAGAGCGAAACCTGATCTGACATGGTAGCACCTTGTGCCACCTTATCCCATCGATTTGAATGGCGTGATGCTTAATGTTTTCTTAGTAAGCGTTTAAATTCTTTTAATACTGTATGTTTTTTATTGTTTGATACGGTAATGTTTGTTTTCCAACTTGAGATTTAAGGTAATTTACTTGCATTTGTTACAAAAAGTCATTCAGGCTTTAGAAGGTCTGACACATTAATTCTATTGACATTATCTTTTATCTGAAACTAGATTTAACATATGAACATTTTAACTTCAGATTAAATTCATACGTCAAAAGTCCGTCTAAATGAGCTATAGATAAATCCTGTACTGTACATCATCTCAACATGTATTTAATCTAAAACCTAAGTTAGACTTTTAGATGGATAGTCCGGTCATATTTATTTGTTAATTATGTGTGTATAGTAGACATGGTCACTTGGTCAGTCTGGTATTGGAAACGACTGAATGAGTAACGCAACCTACCCAGGACACCAATCCATCTCAGGGCTTCAGCAACCTCGATCTTTCCTGTTTGTCAGATTATGGGGATGCCCGTTTACAGCAGTTTATGAAATAATACTTCAGTATTGCTAAACATTTATGGCATTTATGACATATTGTGTGACAATTTATAACATCTTGTGCATATATTGTTGTTGGATTACAAAAATGTGGGGAAATGGCGATCAAGTGAGATTAGTCAGGACAATGTAAATGATTATCTTTACCGTGAGGGAAGTAGGTGGCTTTGTCCACCTGATGGCAAAGCAATTCCCAAGATTCACCAGATCAATATCATGGATGGTTAGTAATTTCATTATACTGATCACTGTGTGGTTTGATGACTATAATTCATCTAAGCAAAGACTAATCTGACCCGATGGCTATTTACCCTCACATTTCTGTGCACTCGTGTCAGTGGTTTCGACACTGTCATGAACTTGTATTCATCATTGTAATAATGAGTTATACGTGCCTGACACTGACATTTTCCTCCATGTAATTCATGTTCCTCTACTTTCATGCTGTCACTGTTTGTAATTTAAGGTAAAAGCTAGAAATCTAGAAAACACTTTTCCTTTTCCTTCTCGTAAGCTGAGCTTCAACAGTTTTTTTTATTTTATAGAAAGGCTAGACCAAAGAACAGAAGTGGGCTGTGTGAGTCTGTCAGGGTCAGTCATTCAGGCTACAGGCTCTGCACTGTACCTTAATGGTGTGCATGTGTTTGTTTTTTTTGGCGTCTTGGAAGAGGTTTGGATGCAAAAAAAAACAGAGCTACCCTAAATCCAGTGGCTAATCATTGCTAAGCACCCTGTTACTTCAGCACACAATACGATTCACATTCTCGTGGGAAATGATTTAGTACGGATGCTGATACAGTGATGAGTGTTGCCGGATTTATGTAGGCTTAAAGCTTTATTGCACATTTAATTAATACCAAATATTATGAGTCAAATTACCACCGATATACAAACATCGCTGGTCAAATTTTATGATATGTTGATTTTTTAAATTTTAATAAACACACAAGGTTTTTAAAACAGGACTATTGAATCTTTAGAAAACTATTCTGAAGATTGTATTTATTTATGTTTTGCGAACCTCAGGGTTTTAATTGTGTTTACTAGCTGTCTCTCCAAACACAACCAATGCATGTTAAAGTTGAGTCTATAATCTGAAATATATTCATTCTTCGAACACACTGTGCTGGGGAAATGGCGTGCTGGATAACTCGGGCTGTAAGTAGTGGGTTCCATTCCCAGGTAATAGCGGTCCAGGTTCGTTCTGTGTGGAGTTTAAAGGTTTTTCGCCATGCCTATTTCCTCCTACAATCCAGAAACATGCAAGTGAGGTAGAGATAACATGTAACAATGTAACTGTTAAACCATAAATGTAGCCTTAGTGTAAAGCTCAGCATTAAAGGCCTAATAAAATAAATATATAAAATAATCAACATGGAAGAAACATTTCTTTTCCCTCGTTAAATTATGTAAAAAGTTAAAAGATAAATAAATAAAAAGTACAAAAGTAAAGCATCAGGGATAAGCTGCATAATATGGAAAGCTCTAACACAGTAACACTGTTTTCTGTGGGAGTGTAAAATCTGTAGCCTCTCAGAATTATCAGTCGAAAATAGCAGGTTGAAATTAAGGGTGTGGATGGTGCGAATGCTCATGGCTGCCTGAAGTAAAAGTAAAAGAAGCTATTACCAGTGTTGTAACTTATTCACTAGACTACAACTGCTCTGTGCACAGTCAGTAACGGGCACTGGTGTAGGAAACACTTCGAAAAGGAATTGTTATATTAGATCAGTCCTAGCTGAAAAAAAAACAGTTAAATAAATATCTAAATGTCATTTCTTTTTGATTATTGATTTGAATTTTAAATTTGAACATATCATCAATGTTCACATGCATATTGGTCATCCTCATGGTGTACTTGTGTACATGCCTTGTGTGCTTCCTTATTTTATAAAGAAACGAAATCTCCGAAACTGAAGGAAAGCATGTGTGTGGTTATCGGCTTTGTAAAGGAATGCTCATTACTTTAAGTGAGCGATTTACAATCTACTTCTCTATTTTTTTAAATATGCAAGAACACCTGTTCTTTACTTGTCACATACAGAAAACTTTTTACTTGTCTTTGTCATTATTGGAATTGCACACATGCACAAACTCACCTATATATACATATATCTGGCTGCATACATACTCGCTTGTATAGCCCTCCAGCTCCAACACTGACATCACCTGCTTTGTGGTCAAAGTACAGTTCCGGCTCCGAGCACACGGCTCTCAGTCACCAGCTTACTATCAGACAGACTTGTACAGCTCCATGGTTGTGTGCTAGTGTTCCCGATTACTGCTGAAATCAAGAGTATGAAAGGGAATTGGGAACAGATCTGGATTTCTGAGTTGAACCAGCTTCCTTTCATTTCAGTATTTATGAAATTCTTTGCTTTTGTCTATGGCTTCGTTTTTGAGTTCAGTATCATACCGACAATATCTTGAGGAAATTGCACAAAAAAGAGGTTAGTGGTATTTTACTTATTATCTGACCATTTACAGTCACAAGTTAGCATGGTGTCCGGGTGATGTTGACCAGAATAGGCTTGATAGTTTGTTTTATGTACTTTTTTTTTATGTATCACCAGCCTAACAATTTTATTTTAAATTTGTCATTTTCTTTACAATAATAAAATTGCATATACATTCTTTACAAATGTAGCCAGTCATTTGTTCTGCTGGCCACCAAACACAATTTATTTTCAGTGGCTAGCTTCAGAATTCACGTTCACAGTATATTCGTTACCAACTTTATTTAGATTCATGTCGATTAGTGTCATGGATCGGTCCAGTTCCACTGGGAAACACTTCCCACCCGGCCCAACACAAATCTGTGCAGACCTACACCAGCTCACTGTCCTCGCTGTCTGGCAGTGAAATAGATGGATGCACAACTTTAGAAAATTTGAACTTGTTAGTATTCAGAAAAATCAGAAAAAAATGTATTTTCCTAGTTTTATTAAATTGGGATCCTATTTTATTCTAGACATCACAATATGTGTCTAGTTTACACTGTCTAATACATAAAAGGCTTTATGCCTATTTACCATCATATGTCAGGGCAGTGGAAATATTTAATGCGGGGCTAACTTGTGCAGCGGTTCTTGCAGTGTCATTGGGCAGGTCACTGTGTAAGTATTAGGGAGTTACATAAGATCACAGATGCTTAAGATTGGTTACTAAGATTGGCTTGACTACAAAAAACTCCGGGTTTGTAAGCTTCTGGCCGTGCTCATCTTAAACCTGTGAGATATTCTCTCATTGGACCAGTAACTTCAGTTTACATTAGCATTTGCTGATCAAAATTGATTGTTGGTTCTGTTTTATTCATCATAAAAAATATCATTAAATATCAGTAAAATACCCGATTGTGGGTTTTAAACAACACATCAGGAAAAAGATTCTAAATTAATCTCTGAACTCTTTATAGCAAGTTCAGAAAATCTGGCATGTCTGACAAACATTAACAATTTAACTGCATTAGTGATAAATACCAAACATTTTTTAATAATCACAGAACCTGTACATAGCCCAGCTCATTACTCTCAACCGATTTAGGCATCCTTACACACCTATACACACTGATTATCTACCCTGGGGCAAGTGGAATCCTGTAAAGCAATTCAACAGGTAGAAATGTCCACCACACTCCAAGTTGTGTTTATTTTACACACCCCAATAATTTAATCCTGTTAAGCAATGTATGTAGTGACTGAATAATAGTGACACTGCAGTATTGACAAATGATCCTGCTACTCTGAATGTTTGTTTGCTACATAGTTTAGCGACTGATGAAAACTATTCATAGCTGAACTAATCTCAGTTTCATTCTTGTGGATTGCTGCTTGATGTAGCTTTGCTGAGATGAAATGTAGTGTTCCAAAACTAAAAGTACAACTTTATAAGGGAAAACCAGTGCTGTAAACAGCTTGGACAAGGGTTATGTAACCAGTTTTATTTTCTTCTGGTGCACATGTGGCTTGCAATCATTTGTTTCTTTGACCCCCTGAAGAATCTTTTGAGTAACAAAATCAGTTGTTCATATTTTCATATTTATGATCAGCGGATGCACTTCTATTCAAATTCACACACTTCATAGAATGACAAATCACTAAGAACAAATAAATATAGTATGTGTTACTTCTTTGGGCAACACAAGGGGTTTTAATAAGGTGCTTAACCTTAATAAGGCTTAATAAGGTGAGACACCTCATTGTTCGTCACCTTTGCCATCTTACTTTGTCTTGAACTGCCATCTTAATCTTTCTTGATCTGAACTTGGAATGTGGGTATATATTTCCTTGGGGACAATTTTGTAAAACATTATGAAAATGATTTGCTTCTGCAGACAGATTGTTCACTTTATCCTCGAAGGAAAGGCCAGGAAAGCTTGAGCTAATTCACGTGTGGGCTTACTCTTATAGAACAGAATAAATCTATTTGAAGGCAACTCCGAGTGAAGTGAAGTTGTGTTTATAAAATGCCTGTTGTGTATTGCTACTGTTGCCGTCAGGATTTGTTTAGGAGGCGTAGTCTATCTTATCCCCTTTCCACATGTAAACTAAGCATTTTCTTTCTCGTGGCATCTTTTAAAATGCTGGTAAGCATTATGCTCACAAAGTTCTCTTTCTTTTTTATAATCTAAAATAAAATTATTTTGTTGCTATTCTATCCTGGATCACTGGGCATTTGGTTTCCCGAGGATGTGGATGTCACAACATGGGTTTGGTAACTTTATGTATCTGAAGAGGAGGATGATGGGTTTTATTCCTTAATTAAACTGTATCAACACACTAAGCCTTTTGTCTAGGCTGGTCAGGCTGAAGAAGCTTTCCTAGATCAGATGATCAAGTCACATCACAGACAGATCTAGTTTTATTTAATGAGATTAAAGTTTCTTGCATGTGTGTTGGGCGTCTGTGGTCCTGGGATTATTATTCATTATTCAGCATATTTTAAAGACAAAATACTTATTCTTAGATGAGAATAAACTTTGTGGACCGTCACCACATCTCTGCTGAAGTATCTCAGAAATAGAAACAGAAATGCTCAGAGGCAGATGTGCCAAATCACAAACTACTGACAAGATTTTGGGTGACCAAGACTCATTGATGCCAGAGAGCACGTCTAGGGTTTGAAGTGTCCGAGCCAACTTCTATCCTTGAAAGATATGGGAAAAGGACATCAACTGATCAGCTGATCCTGTTGAATCCAAGTTCATGTAAAACAATTGGGTCTATAGGCAGGTTCTCGATTTGTTTAGTCACTGAAGATATGGCACCTCAATCTGAAACATAAACAAGTTAAAGGGCTTGTTGGTAATCCACTAATACCAGATACCACTGAACGTGTTGATTTACAGACTTTTAAGGGAACGGTGTGGCTAGCAAACTTGATCAATTTCAAGAACTGTATTAACAACTTAGTTTTTAAACCTTTTTTAGATTTACATTTCTGGCATTCTGCAAACTTATTTATTCGAATAAACTGACGGAACACGATTTTCAACTATTTAAGATAAATCAGCAACTTTCTCAATACTAGTCCAGTACCTTAACCAATCAGTCATAACTGCAACATCTGATCCTGCTGCTTGACGTTCTTGTTTTGGTGGTTATTCAGGTTACTGGAGCTTTTTGACAGTTCTTACCAGTCTGTTCTCAGGTGTTTTATCTGTTCTTGGTGGGCAGCGCTATTTCCTCACAACAAGAAGGTCTTAGAAAGTGAAGCAATCTGCGTTTTTTTGGTGTGGAGTTTGCACATATCTGGATTATTTGCTTATTCTTTTTATATGAAGCTCATTCATTCCCATGGCCTGCCCTTGTGTAATTCAGCTAATCATGCAGCTGCCACGTGACCGGAAGTTTGGATATGCTTTCAGTTTAATGTTTGCATATTTTTGGCATACTTTGACAGATGGAAAGTGGAGCTTTGTAGCGGTCTGCATATGTTGTTTGGATAATCGTTGCCTACCGGATGTGCGTGCGTGCGTGTTTAAAGTAAAGCTATAATAACAGTCATTATAGCTTTACTTACTGCAGTTACATTGTTGTTGATTCTTAGTATGCTCACCTTGAACAAGATCATGTACCAGTACATACACATTTCCACAGGCATGGATGACATGACATAATATTTAATGGAAGAGTTCATTTTATACTGGGCTTCATTTTGCCCTTGCTTACCACTAACCTTTATTAAAAATATTTAAAGAAAGCGAGTATACAACATATATGAGCACCACTAAAAGTACTATTATTATTTCATATTATCCCAATCTTATCTTCCGGGCTTGTCACTTTCAGTTCCCGTCTGTAAATGATCTTCCACTTGGCCCTTGATCTTATTTCAGGGCACTCCGAGTGTTGAATTCTAATACAAAACGATTTCTTTTGACGCAACGTTTTTTGATTGCACAAGAGCTCGATTTCTCCTGGAGATTAGTGGGAAGACACCCTGTCTGACCAGGGATAGATTGATAATACTATTGGTGGCCAGTGTTTCCCGGTGAACTGTATTTAGACATATTTGTAAATCCTTTGCCCAAACAATGTGTTCACGATGCGTTCCACCCAGAGAAATTGTTTTTGGAAATGTCACTGGCTTGTTTACTGTTGACATCCATTTGGCAGTTACATGACTTTACAGGTTTGACCGTATGATATTAGTGAGATAGGACAGAGATACTCCTGTCTAGAGGAGAAAACAACACTAAAACTTACAGTTAGTCTAACTGAGACTGTATAAGTGCCTCAGCACTGAGGTTGTAGAGCAGATAAGGGTCAAGGCCACCGTATCATTTTAGTGCCAGCCGGGTGTGGCCACTTCTGATGAGGGACCCACACCACAGCAGCTCTCTTACGCTCCCTACAGACTTGTTCAGATGGTGACTGAATACTCGATGGACTACTGCAAGATCTTTTGCCTATAAAAACATACTAATGGGGACATTCACACCCAGCCTGCCACACCCTAACCCAGTCCAAATAAATCAGTACAGAGTGAAATGAAACAAACAATTTGATGCTGAGGAAAGAAATAATTGATTTAAATGATTATTGTGTATGTTTACTTTAGACACACAAATATAGAAAGAGAGAGTTTTCAATTTTGAGCATAAATAAATCCATAAATCCATACATAGATCCATAAACTATAACATATTAAACAGCCTTGCTCAAGAGTCCCACTGTGGCATTCTGGTAATGATCATAGCAATAGATAATAGCAATAGCAATAGTAGACTGTAGACAATAGCAAATAGTAGACAATAGCAAAACTGCACAGTTCCAACATTAAATTTATTTTCCTTAATGCATTTTCATCCCCTTAGTGTGATCTCCATTTTTAATGTAGCACAGCTTTTACACCGGAGGCTCTCCCTGTTTATCCCAGCTTGGGTTTTGCACTAAAATTCACTGGTTTATGCGTCCTAGTGGCTAGATATCTGTAGTTTAGTTAAATATTTTCAATGAACCTTTTGGAAGGAAACCTACACAGACAAAGAGAGAACATGAACTACACACAGAAAGGACCTAGACCGTTGGGCCTTTGGCTCAAACTTAGGACTTTTTTTTTTATAAAATTGTGCAACTTGCCTCTTTGTATACACATTGAACTGTAATACCATTCTGCACTTTCATTAGGTTGTCTAATTTTGGAAGATGCAGTTTATCTGGGCTGCCATCTTCAGATTTCTTACATTTCTGCACTCAACATGGCACAGCGGTGGGAGAATAGTCTGCCACTTCCTGTTTGGTCTCTGAACACTTTTATAAGCATGAGAAAGCTAGTGTATTCACACTGTTACCTGGCATAACGGGCGCGGTAGAGTTGCTACTACTATTTACATTTTTTAGTTTTTTTAAAGAATAAAAAACATTGATAATAAATTTTTCATAAGCAGTCTTGTAAATGTATAACATTCAGGCATGCAACAAAATTGCTCTTTCTTGCAAAAGTTGAGAGTTCAACGTTGATTTTTGAGCCCATTGCGACCCGTCCACAAATAATAGTTTGAGCATAAACGTCAATATTATCTATTAATATATAGCTATCATGGTGGCTAGAGCTTATAGGCTTCTTGTTAACTGATCGAATGCTATATTTAGATGATTGGGGTCAAGTGTTTGAGACCAGGGTGTAATTAACGCGTTTCCCTGGTGATGCCAAAAGCTGGAAGAAATGGCAGTTCAATGACTGTGTTTGGGTAGCCTCTGCTCATTCCACCCATTGTTTTTCTTTGCTTCTGGTTCTTTCCCATTCCCTGACCTTTTCCTAAATTTGTCTCTCTCACGACCTCTTTCCACCCCCCAGCCCTAATTATGACTTGCCTTATGGCCCTTGATCTGAAAGAAGGAAAAGAAGCTGGCCGTCCTTCTCACTGGAAGTGCGAGTGTAAATCTTGCTTTGTTCCATGCTATGCCATCCCAGTGAAAACTTCCTCTTCTTTGCGGAGAGTTATGATGTTAGCAAAATGCGGTGATAAAATCGCTCTTTGTTGAATGAAACCATATTCTGAACCAAGTACAAAAACCGAAGCTGAAGCCATTGGCAGTGATGTCACTGAGGTTCTAGTGGTTACACATAAAGCCCGAGCAGTCGAGAAACAAAACTTTGTTCCCAATAAGGTCAAAGAAGGAACGCCAAATCTAATCTCCATGCTCACGTTTACTAAGGACTCAGGAAGGATTAGTTATTTAGATGGACCTGGAATTAACACGTGACCGTGTTAATCTCACTGAGAGATTTCAGGAAAACTTGATGTTTTTACTTTTCTGATGATTAATGTTGTAGTTCCAGGCTGTACAAAGCAGTAACTTTGCTGAGGGTTACTCAGAACAACAAAATGTTGCATACAAATTTATACTCAAGTCTATACAATAATAGAAGAATTTGATTTTTTGATTTATTTCATGTTTGCTGATTCTGTAGTTACAGGTCATCATATAACTTGAATTGGAACACTTTTACACTTTTTATAAGATTTTCTTTCTGATCAACTAACTAACTAATTAACTTTCTTTAAAATGAGCTTAAACCTCTCATGTGTAAAATGCTGTTTTACACAGACATGTTTTTTTTTTGTTAATATATGTATGACAGCATTTCCTATCTGGAAGGTTTTGACAGGCTTTCTATCTTTACATTTTCAGCTTTTAACAGATGCTACTATTCAAAATGATTTGCAGAGGAGCTGCCGTCGTAATTGTTTTTTAATTTTATAGTTATTCTTCACATCATTGTAATGCTTCAGTAATGCTTCTGTACTCACTTATTAAGTTTTCTTCAATTCCTTTCTGGATCTTTTCAACAGATGTAAAAGACCTTGCTTCTATCTGCATTATTTCTCAAAAGGTCATGTGACCAGTAGTGCATACTGATGACGTTAAGCTTGTGCAAACTTTGCAAGTCAATAAGGGTTTAAATGCTACATCTAGGTCAGTGTTTTTAAGGATTGCTCAATGCTTAAATTTATCTTTTATACACACACACACACACACTTGTTTTTGCTACCTCGTTGGGACACCTGACTAGATGGATTGACAAACTGACAGTGTCAGCAATGTCAAGAAGACACAAAGATGAAACCGAAGTTGGGTTTT
>JAOTRQ010096048.1:0-10477 GCA_028565875.1 Hoplisoma paleatum
ACACACACACACACACACACACACACACACACACACACACACACACACACACACACACACACACACACACAGCAGAACTTCAAGGTATTTTGTTGGATGGATAGAATGTTGAATATATTACGAATAGATCATAAAGAGAGCAAGACAGATCACTTGGTTTTGAAACACACCCAGTGTTATATTATATGGTATTATTTTCTATTTATTTCTATTTGCTTAAGCCAGAACACGCCTGTTACACAAAATCTAACACAAAATGGTGTGATTACAATTTGTTTGTGCTAAGAATGCTCTTACCCTGCCTAACAAAAATTACAATTAATCATCCACATCCGTCAATAAACCATGGGCAGTGTGTTTTGGACAGTGTTGGTTAATTTGAAAGTTGGTGTTTACATGTCAAATAAGTCAATCTCTGTAATGAAATGATTGTGTACAGGAGCAGATGCTTCATCTGTTGAATGTCGTATGTATTAGATCTTTTTCTACATGCTGTATGTAATTTTAAAAAGAATATATAAACTAAATGTGTTACATAACTACACAATGACGGAACACTAGTGTTTCTTTTACTAGATACCCTTTTTTTCATTCATAGCAGGTTTGGACTGAGGTTTTTTTTAATATGTCTCCCTGAATACAAAGACAAAAAGCCTTGCTGTATATATTTAATGTGAGCGTGTATTCAGAATTGAAATATTCGAGCCAAGATTTGATAAAAATGGAAAAGAGGGACTATGGGAGTTTTGCAACAGTCCTTAGGGAGTTCCAAGAAAAAGAGACAAGAAGAAAATAAGCGACAATGTGGACAACACAGGAGCCAAAGAGATAAAG
Organism: Hoplisoma paleatum; assembly: GCA_028565875.1. NCBI lineage: Eukaryota > Metazoa > Chordata > Actinopteri > Siluriformes > Callichthyidae > Hoplisoma > Hoplisoma paleatum. The sequence continues at coordinate 835 of JAOTRQ010096048.1, forward strand.
AGCGGATTGCAAACCTGTAAGCGTACTAAGAACAGTCCAAAATATTATGGAAAGATCCAGAGAAATTTCAGGGCTTAAAAATGCAAGCTAAAAGATGCAGATATTTGTTTATCCAACAGACAACACTACATAAATATCTGATATGAATGTTTCAAAATCAAATCAAATGCAATTTTATTTGTCATTACACATATACAGATGTACAGAACAATGAAATGTTTCTCTTCGCATATCCCGACTGTCTGGAAGTTGGGGGTCAGAGCGCAGGGTCAGCCAATGTACGGCGCCCCTGGAGCAGACTGGGTTAAGGGTCTTGCTCAAGGACCCAACAGTGTAGCGGAGTGTAGCAGAGCCTGGATTTGAACCCCCAACCTTTGGGTTCCCAGTCCAACGCTCTACCCACTAGGCTACACTATCCCTAAGTTTCTATTGATTATTTGAAACACTGGAATTTGAATTAAATGCTGCATATTGTGGTGACTGTTTATCTGCTTATTTAAACTACAGGGAGAAATACACGTTTAGTCTGTTATATCTAAAGAAGTGGCTAAAACTAAAAACACAGACCATCCCACTATTAAATAACAAACACAACTTATATATTGAATACATTGTACACACCTCCAGACTATTTAAGGACTATCTGAACACGAAAGAAAGACATGGAGCGCTGTTTCAGGTGACATGACAACCAAAATATCCTGAACTAAGCCCAGTTAGAGTTAAAGTAGTGAGTGAAGGCAAAGCAGTCAACAAGTGCTCGGTAGCTCTGGGAACCTCTGGGAAAACCATCAGGCTATCAGGAGCTAGAACGTCGCTGAAAAGATTTATTGAAGACTTAGAGAAAGAAGTCAGCGCAAAGCAGACTGTCAGTGTGTTTGTGCATTTCCATGTTTGTGTGTGTGTCAGTAGTGTGTAGGAGCATATGCACGACTGCTAAACATTAACAGCAGGCCTCTTGTCTCTTCTTGTTTTATCTTTATTCTATCTGTCCTAACTTTTTACTCCCGTAATCCTTCTAGAGAGCTCAGCATTGTGGAGAAAAAAAGAACGTTTCAGTGTCTGAATTAGCCAGAGTGTTGCGATGGACCATTAAACAAGTCTATAAACATCGACCTTAACTCAAATTACTCATTAAAGTAACAGCAGCAGAAAGCCAACACTCAATACCGGGTGAGAACTTGGCACCAACCAAAATCTGGAGGGGGGTGGGGGGCATCAAATGAGCTCTTTGTTAACAGGCGTGTTCTGGTTTAAGCAAATAGAAATAAATAGCAAATAATAATCGAATGTCATTGTTCTGTAGAAAGTGTTTTACTCATTTCTGGAGGTGTCTCAAATAATATAACACTGGGTGTGTTCCAAAACCAAGTGACCTGTCTTGCTCTCTTATTACTGACCCAGGCAGCTGGCTGAGTAAAGATGATTCTAATAAGTCATCTCGACGAGAAAAACAATTTATTTTATTTAGTTACTACGCTAAATTCACTAAATGAACACTAATGAACACTAAATTCATTCCATTCAAACCAATCTGATGAGGTCACACAACGCACAAACATCATCTTCTGTGTACTGCAAACTGTAAAGATTCATAAGCCGGGTTTTCATCCAAAGGTTTCGCATTCAAATGTTATAAGCGTCTATGAATGTTTCATTTCCATCAACTACAATTTACTGTGCAAGAACCTTTAGATGGCGTCTCAATGCCCCACGGAGAAATGAGCAAGATGGAGACATTTCTTGACAGATTATTTCTTTAAATACAATTTCGATGAGCACAGATTGACTCAAATGAATCAACTGAACTGGTTCATTTACGAACTGACTCATATTAACTCGATTCTCGAAAAAAGGAATCAGAAGTATTACCACTAGCAGAAACGATACTCACCCGATCATGTCCGAAACCTTTTTAATAGTGAAAATTATAATGATCATAAACTTATACAATATATAAACACACCATTCTAATGATGACATTCATGTGTTTAGGTCATTTATATACTTGAGTATGAACTGGGCACTTAAATTCACAAGTAAATCTAATTTTGTGTTTCTACTGGTAATGGTAAGTTAGATTCTGATTTAGCATCAGCATGCATGTAGCAAGAATGACTTATTATTATTGTTGTTGTTGTTGTTGTTAGTTGTTGCCTGAATAGCAGGCTGGTAGTGCAAGTGGCAAAATTAGTGCAAAATTTACATATTTAAAATCTGTGTCTGCTGAGTGGCTAAAATGACCAGAAGGACCCTGGTTAGCAGACCAAGGTGACCAAATTATTAAAAAAGGGTTGAAGGCTGTAAACTTTAAATGCTTTTCCAACTAACGCCACACATTTAATCTAAGAATCAGACTCCAAAGGAGAAACAAGGCAGTTAAAGCCTCAGAGAAAAGACTCCATTAATGGCGTCCAACTCCATTAATGCTTTCAGAACAGGAAGCTGGACAGTGTCCACATACCTGTATGTTATTATTTAGAAATGCCGATAAACACAATCTATAAACTATCAGCCTGTGACATCTAAATGAAAATGAACCGGAACACAGGTGCAGTCTGGACCTAACATAATTTCTGCATAAAATGATTGTAACATCAAATGATTTAAAAAATGGTGAAATCATTAAACGTTTGGCGCTTTAATGTTTTCAAGATCTTATGTACAATTTTCATTCATGGTATTTTAAGACCAAAGCTTTAATTTTCCATTTTTTCCCCCATTTGTAAGCGATCATTTGCTCATTTCCCATTTGCTAGACAGACAGTAACAGTCTGGACATTGTACTAGGTCAACCTGACAGATTCTGAAGAGCCAAAAATGTGCACTAGTATGGCTGGTGTATCGATTCTTTGGTATATCGATACTAAAACGATTATCATTCAATTTAAAATGAGTAAACACACCTAACGTTCTAAACTCCTCAACCATTCAGAGGTCCTGGGGGTATCCCAGCCATTCAATGGGATCAATTCACAGAGAGACACAATCAATGAGACTATGTTTGCAATACAAGCATGGTGTATAAACATGCATACCTTACACAGAAAGGACCCAGACAGCCCCAGCCTTGAGGCAAGAGATGAACAGCTACCCAAATAATTACTACGCCCCACTCTCAACAATTCATCCATGCATTCATTACTTTATTCATTTATTATTCATTTCTTCATCTGCCATGCCCAGTTGAAGCAGCAGAATTATGTATTAGCACATAAGTGCTAAAGATTCTGAAATCCCTTCTACATTGCTACATTACTGGTCACTGGGAATAGTAGTGCAGTGCTAGTCCCGAGCAAACCCTAGTCCCAAGCCAGGATAAAGAGGAGCTGCATCTAGAAGGACAATGTAGACCATGATTCGTTGTGGACACATCGAAAAGGAATATGTCTTGCTTCACACCAGCCCAAACACCTTCTAATTTATTAACACAGAGAAAGAGAAGCCAATTCCCTTGTCTGTTGGAAGGATAAAGGATGTTGAGCAAATTTACAAAGCTTGCAGACATTTTTAAAGTCTACTTGCTGTTCAAATGAGCTATAGAGCAATAATTCCAGGTAGTAGTCAATCAATAAAGAGTCTACCAGAGGGAAAAACATGAAATAAGGGTGCGGATCTGTTCACTACAGCTCAATACATGGTCATAAAAGACCAATGAATAATGCACTCTGTTTACTGGGCATAACAGTGGCCACATTGGTAGTACTGCTTCCTCACAGAAAAAAAGGTCATGGCAGGTGCTTTAGGTGTTTGAATGTTCTTCCTGTGTCTGTCTGGGCTTCCTCTAAGACTGGGGTCACAAAGCCATCCACAAAGGGTATCTATGCCAATCTATTAAGATCAGAAGACATCCAAGTTCAATAGTTTATTAAGCTAGTCTCAGTTAGACAGTTGGTCGTGTGACCTCATGTTGGTTGTCCAAAAACATGCAGTATGAAGGACTGGGGACACTAAATAATCTCAAAAGTAGATGGATGGATGTAGTTAGGCTCCAGTACAACTACACTGATAAGTGGGCAAGGACAAAGTCATAATGGTGATCGGATTGGTCAAACAATGGGCGTGATGAGCGATGAGTGAAAATAAAAAAAGATTCCTATGTTTAAATTTGATTTCATTTGCTTGCTGCGCACCATCAATTGCATCAGGCACTATTTGAACCCCACTGGACCCACTGAATAGAACCCTACAGTTGTAAATTCCTGAAAACATCTTGTCTCAATGCAGCGAAGATGACACAGAAGCACAAAACTAAAGACACCACTGTCTATAAAATGACAACCATAAGTCTATGTAGCTAAGACTCTGGCAATCATTTCACTGTGACCTTGTAATCAGCTTCTGCTCTGCTTCATGTTTGAGTGTCTCATAAACACTCAGTCCTCAGGGTAAGAACACTGTCCACATGAATCAGAGACGATTTGTTACATCCTCCAGCACAAACTTTGTTTAGCAAAGAACATAACACTCACACACCCTGAAACATTAAGATGTATGGAAAACGAGGGCTTGGAACTATCAATGTATAATATCTGGGTTAAGATGTGTATCTCATTCAGTCTTAACATCTAGATGAACATCAGTGCTGGGCAATGATGGTTTAGTAGCTATGACAGTAGCTGAGAGATCTGAAAGTCACTGGTTTATTATGACCATGACCTCAAAGTTGAGGCTTTTGAGACCCTGAGCAAAGCCCGTAACCCTCAATTGCGAGAGTCTAAACATTGTAAATATAAATTGCTTGGATAAAGGCATCTGGAAAATGCTGAAAATATGAATCTGTGCACAAATTCTGGTCAGCATAATAACTTTTAAAAGTTTTAAGTCTTGCAGTGACTGTACTAGTAAACTCATGGCAAATACATGGTATAAGTAAGAAGTGTGTGAGTGTGTGTGTGTGTGTGTGTGTGTGTGTGTGTGTGTGTGTGTGTGTGTGTGTGGGGTGTTCTGTTGTACAACATAACTACTACGTAACATTTACATGATATAAATAATAATATAAAGTATAACATACAGTAATATAAAACAAAACATAATATTTCAGAATTTTGGATATGTACATTTGCAACAGAATTATAAACAACTAAGAGCTCGTAGCACACAATCGAACCTACGAGCTTGTGATCAATTACACTCAACTAATTGATCAAGAGATGCTCCTGGCCTTTTCCAGGAATTTCAAATGTAATAAAAAGCAATTAAACTGCAGAAAGGTCATGCTTAATGTCACATGAACAAGAGTGTAGAATCAATCTTTTGTGGGCCGCTGTTATTACAGCTAGACAATTTATCCTTCGTTTATACTCTCGTGCTTTTTCTTTTTTGGGTTTTCTATTGCTACGGATTGCCATAGAGCTGAAAAGGAAGTGCACAGCCAGCCGGGGATTTATAAGTACTGACAATACCTAATTTGTGTCCCGGGCCAAGACTATGAAGAAAAACGAAATGCAGCTAAAAGTTCTTTTTGATAACACTGGTAGGAAAAAAAAGAGAGAGATTACATTCAGAAAAGACGGGCATTCAATGTCTTGCTTTATTCAGCTGTGGTGGATCGTCAGGGCCAGCAAAGCCGTTCCTCCAGGAATCACTGACTTGTGCTTTAATATATTTCCCCCTATTTTAAAATTTATATTCCCATTAATATTCTTTAAAATAATTGTCATGTGGCTTTATACTACGAATTTGATCTAATCCGATGATCAAATAAATTGCCTATTCGCCCAGTGAATTAATATTCTGACTCCAACAAAAGACTGTTGGAAGAATAGAAGGTGTGCAATGCCAGCGTCGTTTTCAGTGATCTGAATGGACGCCGTGTTATCTGTAGTTATAATTCTGCATTGAATGCTGGGAATCGCAGTTCACAATTTCAAACATGCACATGCTCTCCATCTGATTTAATTGTTATAGGCCGTATTAACTGATATAATGCCGATATCACTATAAAAATGGATTCTGAGTGTCAGGGTCACTCGTTAGCAGAACCTATAATATAGGCTCATGACATGACATAGCTGTTTCAGACTGCTTCCATTACTGCATGAGTTGTCAATAATCAGACTAAGCACTGGACCACTTTCATCTGAGTTAGGGGCTATGACATCTTTATCCATCTATAATTGTGTCACAATGGCTCTAACCAACTAGTCTGTGGCATTAAATGTGGTTTAAAGAATGAACAGGGCTAAACCCAAAACACAGGCAGCTAGTGAGAAACATGACAAGTAATTGTAGCTCAAATTGCTGAAGAAGCAAATGCATCACAGTTTATTGCACAGCTGGAAGCAAAAGGGCATCAGGTGCTTCCTTAGACATAAGATACCTGAATAGGCAGCAGTAGTCATATAAGAATTCAGAAAGCACACTTCTCAGGGGCACATGCAGGATGATGTAATATGCCACATATGTAGAGAGCCCAGTAGGTTTTCTCTCAGACCCTAAATTGGTTTTCTCCTATAAAATAGTCATTTCTCAGGCACTCGTTTTTCTGGCCTGCAACTGGAAACCACTGTAACTGACCAGAAATAGTGAATCACACAATTATTATTTTTGCCTCAACCACAGCTCTCGTGACGGGGTTCAGGATCAGGTCACCTGCCTCTTTACTTCAAAGGCATTCAGGTGAAAAGTAACCCAAGAGCTTCCTGGAGATTTTTTTCGCATAACAAGAGTAGCAGAAAGTCAGTCCATTAGCAGGCCCGAAGGAGAACGACTGTGAACACCAGTGGAAGCCTTAGACCATATTTATTAGAAAGAATACAGTAAAGAAAATGATAGGCCATTAGCATCACCACAGATGTCTACAATACCCTCTTACAGTCCCTACAGTCTTCAAAAAGGAAACTATTATTTCAGTTCAGTTCAAGTGGAAAAAGAAAAAACTGGCTTGAGTGTTTATATTTTCAGCATTTAACAGGCACAATTATAAAAAGCAAGATACACTAGTAAGAGTCGTGAGGGTTAAGGACCTACTGGCAGCAATCTATCAGTAGCGAGATTTGTATTACTAGTCCTATACCTGAACCACTAGGCTACAGTTCAAAGCTCATATTAGTCAGTTATGTTCTGTTGTTTTGCTTAATCTTCATAAGTCTGCTGTCTGAATAAATAAATCTAATTTTAAAAGTAAATCTCAAAATAGCTTTGATTTAAACCGGATTCGGAATTTCGACTGATCCCCCAATCATCTTACAGAACAGCCACATTTAGATGGGCACACAGCTCTCCATTCACCCCCAGACATGCTTAGCATTCTGGGCGAAATAAAATCGTGGCATTGAAAAAAAAAATTCCATGCAGTCCTGTTGAAGTGAATAGATGCTCAGCTGCTACAGACAAAATGGATTTGTGATAAGTGGCTGCTTAGTAGATTCTGAATGAATTAATTTTCAAGAGAAACAATTAAATACACATTTGTAAGAACACAAATATTAACATAACTTTACATATTTGACTGTTTATTTTTCCATGGGAATACTGTCAGTCGATTTTTATGACCTAATGTCAGTTTTAAATAAATCTACAAATAAATAGGAGTTACTTCTATCAAGTGATTAAGACTATAGGGTCAATGTTAATTTATTAGTTGTGCTGTCTCAGTAGTTTGGGTTCTTAGAATGTTAAAACTTTAAGTCCTGGATATCTTGAGTTGTTATCAGTGGGTTTTTTAACAAAGACTTTCTCCTGTGTGGATCTCCTCCCATAGTCCAAAGATTGTTTGTCCAATGCTATCAGATTAATTTTTGATACTGAAATTGCTCTGTATGTGTTTGTAGCTGTACCTTTAAAATTTGGATCTGTCGAGCTGTCATCAGTGGGTCCTTTTTGTTCTTTCTGCCCCAGTGATACCATATGAAGAAGAAAAATGTCAAGAGTCATTAATATAACACTGCCTGCTCTTATATAAATCATTCTTTTATAATGAACAATAAGACACATCCTTATTATTACTGTGAAAAACACAATTCTGAAAAACAATTATAAATCAAATGTAATTAATTTATCACTTGATCTGTTTACACTATAAATACATGCTACATGCTTATTCATTTATGGTATTTTATCTCTGAATAATGATTTCAGTGTGTAATGATATCCGAGAATGGCGATTTAACTTAACTACTATATTTACAACGTTCAACGAAACGTTAACTACAGTCATCACTGACAGAAATACTGTATTTATTGTATTTTTGTTTACAGTGTGGACCAAACAAAGACTCGTTATTTGTTTTTTATTTATCTGCAGCTCAAGTATGAACAGTGAGAATCTGTCCCCAATGGCAGGTGCATTTTGTTGAGATTAAATTACACTTGGCTGTCACTAAGGTGGTGGTTTTGTGTGTGTAAAGTGTAATTTGTAATGCTATAGCATAGACTTGTGTTGTATCCTGACACACACACACACGTACACACACACACACACACACACACACACACACACACACACACATAACTTTGCCAAAAGCCTGCCTAATGAGCAAGAGAGTGAGTTGTAAGTTGGTCATGATGTTAGACATGGACTAAAACTAAATCCAGACAATAATCAGAAGTGAGGATCAAGCCCAGGTCTCCAGGAACTTAAATGTTGTGGACCTCATGCACTCGAACCACCGTTCTGGTCCTGACTAGGTTACTTTGAGCACTTATAACATTAAGTGTTCAGCCATTCAGCAGAGACAGGGTGTGATAAAAATGAGAGACGGCGGCTTTCGTAGGGCGGGAGAGACACAGAGAGATATTCAGAGAGAGAGACACACACTGAGCGTGAGAGAGTGTGTGAGTGTGTGAGTGTGTGACGGGGGAAAGAGAGAGAGGAGCGAGAGACAAAATGTCTGAAGAGAGAGTAAGAGAGACAGAGGCAGGGTGTGTGTGTGTGTTTAGAGAGACAGAGAGTGAGAAAGACACAGAACGACAAAGAAGATTGTGTGTGTGTGTGAGAGAGAGAGAGAGAGAGAGACAGGGTGTGTCAGGGCGAGAGACAGAGAAGAGTGAGAGAAAGACAGAGAGAAGAGTGTGAGACTTTTGACTTTTAACATAACATTTATTTTGCCATTATTTTGATAAAAAACAATAAGTAAAAAATGAAAAAGTGAAAGGTACATATAACAATAGTAATAACTAATAATAAATGAAATCATTTGACATCCCTTTGATGTTTTACTAATGCATAGTTAAAACATCCTCTTCATCAACAGAGCACAAAACATCATTCTGTACCCACATTTTAACAAAGTCTTGTATTCTGTCTGTCGTTTTATAAAAAATAAACTCAATATTTAATGTGATTTAATTTTAAGAAGAGTGTGACAGAACAAGAGAGAAGAGTGTGTGTATGAGAGAGAGTGAAAGAAAGAAAAGAGAGAGAGAGAGAGAGAGAGAGAGAGAGAGAGAGACAGGGTGTGAGAAACAACTAGTGTGACACACAGAGAGATTGACAGTGTGAGAACAGTAAGGGAGAGAGAGACAGAGGCAGTGAAAGTGAGAGAGAGACACGGCGTGTGAGGGAGAAGAGTAAGAGAGAGACATGGTGTGAGAGAAAACGAGAGGAGAGAGAGAGAGAGAGAGAGAGAGAGAGAGAGTCAGTGAGAAGAATGAGAGCGAGACAGGGCATTTGTGGGTGAGGGAGAAAAATGAGAGAGAG
>JAOTRQ010096068.1:0-10476 GCA_028565875.1 Hoplisoma paleatum
AGCCGTACCATTTTCCTCATACAAAAAGGGGGTGTTTTCTCTAAAAAAGCACGGATTAAAAATCCGATCTCAAATCAGTGCGTCTGCAAAAGTCGTAATAATATCTTATAACGTGTTTGCGCAGTTATTCACATACATAAAGATTGACCCGGTATGAATGTTAATTTAAACATTTTACATACATGATAAATTCATTCCCACCCCCCACCCCCAAAAAAAGAAATAAATAAGTAACGCGTAGTAGAAACTTCTCGCGTCTGTGCGTGAAATATGCGTGTTTATTATTTTATTGTGTAACGCGATCATATTCAGTGTGTTTATTACAATTCAGGACCAAAAAAAATGAATAAAATAGATGTAAATATTATTTACTTTGGTCCACGTTTGGTGTTCACGTGAGGAGGAAGCACGTGTAGTACAGCATGCAAGGAGTGTGTGTGTGTGTTTCACTTTGTAAACACTACACTGCAGTTACAGTTCATAAAGACTACTATATTAATAATAACATTTTAATTCGTCATGATTTAATCAGTCTAAAAGTGTTTGTTTTTATTTGCTGTACGCGACCACGAGTGCGCATGCGCGTTTCCAGTTACGTGTGCTACGTGTGTTACGGACCGAGAGCTTTTTTAAATTTACAATTTATTCTATTAAATATTAAAATACTCCTTATTTCTTTATTATCTCCTGGGCTTAGTTTATTTATTTATTGAGCATGTTTTTTAAACCCTAGGTTGCATCCATGAAAGGAAACATTCATTCATTCAATCGTGCCATGTTTAAAACTAGGTCTCAAAAGTAATTATATATTGTATATCTTTGATAACCCTCTCTTTCAGTTGAATGAATCATATATTATCAATCTTATCTTAATATTGGCAAAATATTACATACACAAAGTTAAATACTCTAAAAAACTACCATCTTATATATCTTTTATAAATTCTGATTTTAAAATTTATTTGCAAACAATTAAGTCAATGGGCCCCTCTTTGAATAAAAAGTTGTGTAGATCTTTAAGTGTTTTGAAACAGTACAATTTCATCTAATTGGAAGATAATAGATATAGTTATAACAATGTTTTGTGTTTTTATTCTTGTGTATAGTATTAGATAAATGTAAAATATTTTCTTGGATTGTTGTGGCATTCTTCTGGCTTTTCTTTTTCTTTTCTTTTTCTTTTTTCTTCTTTATATTAGCTTGTTGTTGAAAAGTTTGTATGTTAATTACGTACATGTTTTCATATCTGTTTATTACTGTAACATGTTCTAAAATTTCAATAAAAAAAAAAAAAAACTCGTCAGTTAAATGCGTACTTTAATTCTGTTCGCTTTTCAAACTCGCTGTTGTCGTTTTTGATCAGCTCACTGTCGCCCTCTACAGATGAGGTGCAGAATTCAGGGAAATTTTTTTTTGCTGCGTTTCCGTACAGATCAGGTGATTCGGAGGTCACGTGATCTCGGGCCGCTCGTGGGTCAGCTGACACGGGTGCTGACGATAATAATCCGGATCGGGTACAGTGAGGATGAGGAGGAGGAGGATGAAGCTCGGCGGGGGGTTGAGTTTTACTTTCATCTTTACTTTGATGTTCGGATCATGTTTTCTTTCCGGTAAGAAGATTCACGTGTGTGTGTGTGTGTGTTATAAACACGTGAAGTTTGAGTGTGTGTGTGTAAGTGAATTGAACTCTCTCTGATCATCATTGAGTGCACACATAAATAGGGAGGATTTGCTATTTACCAGCATTAGAATGTGAGCTGTGCTGGAGCAGTGGTGCTGAGGTGAAGGTTTTGGGGTTGTTTCCCCCCTCTCAGGTGTCTCGGGGAAGGAGGCCTGGGACTATGTGGAGGTTCGGGACGGTTCTCACATGTTCTGGTGGCTCTACTATGCGAACAGCTCGTCCAGCAGCTTCCAGGATCTCCCGCTCATCATGTGGCTTCAGGTGGGTTCATCACATCACCAGAACTACCGGTCGTGTCCTCGGGCCGGGCCGGACCCCCCCCCCCATCACTAATCTGTACTGGGGTGCATGTGGGGACAGGGAGGACCGGGCGGGTCCAGCTGTGGGTTCGGGAACTTCGCTGAGATCGGACCGCTGGACACCAACCTGCAGCCGAGAGACACAACCTGGGTGAGTGTATGTGTGTGTGTAGCTGTTTGTGTGTGTATTTGTAGCTGAGTGTGTGTGTGTGTGTGTGTGTGTGTGTGTGTGTAGGTGAGCAGTGCGAGTGTTTTGTTCGTAGATAATCCTGTAGGAACCGGTTACAGCTACACCGACTCGTCTGAAGCTCTCACCAAGAACGTGACGATGGTGGCATCAGACATGATGGTTCTACTGCAGAACTTCTTCAGCTCCAGAACCGAATTCCAGGTCACACACACACACACACACACACACCGGTCTTTGCTGTTTAATGTAAAGATGATCATGTGATGAGTTCCGCTTCTCTCGTACAGAAAGTTCCTTTCTACATCTTCTCCGAGTCGTACGGCGGGAAAATGGCGTCCGCTATTGGACTGGAGCTCCACAAGGTCACGCACATCCACACCCACTGTGGATTCATCTAAATACTTCAGCTTTTTAACGTATCTGTCTCTGTTCACACTCAGCTGATTTAGTGTGTGTGTGTGTGTGTACAGGCAGTACAGAGAGGATCTATAAAGTGTCGTTTTGCGGGCGTGGCTCTGGGAGACTCGTGGATCTCTCCTATTGGTCAGTAATTCTTCATCCACTCATGTCAATATGATCATTAATATTTATTTATGAGGATGACGTTGATTGACAGATTCAGTCCTGACGTGGGGGCCGTACCTGTACAGCACTGTAAGTACTATTACTAATTTTATTTACAGTGTTACACACATTTATTTATATAAACATATATATACACACACACAGTGGTTGTAGTGTAGCTGCAGTGTGTGTGTGTGTGTTGCTGTTGATGTTTGTGTAACTGTGTTCAGTCGCTGCTGGATGATGCCGGTCTGAAGGAAGTGATGCGATCAGCGAAGGAAGTTCAGAGAGCCGTGGAGCAGGGCGAGTTTGAGAGCGCCACCCAGCTGTGGAGTGTTACTGAGAACGTGATCGAACAGGTGTGCGCACACACACAGCTGTTCTGTTGTGGTATGTGTGTGTGCTGAACCTGTGTGTGTGTGTGTGGTCTCCAGAACACGAACGGCGTGAACTTCTACAACATCCTGACGCGTGATGACGACGACGAGCGTCTTGCATCCAGCGGCGGCGTGGGCGTCGCCGGAGGATCTCTGGGTACGTTTAACAGTTTCTAACCCCCCCACCTCTCCTCACCACACACACACCTCCCCACTCCCCTCACCACACTCACCTCTTCAAACGACGCTGTCATGTTAATACATGTTTGTGTGTGTTTCTTCCAGCTGCCATGAGGTGGCGCCATGTTCACCCGTTGCAGCGTCAGTCCCTCTCCCAGTTGATGAACGGGCCGATCAGAAAGAAGCTGGGCATCATTCCTACAGACGTCACATGGGGAGGTACAGATCTCCTCATCCACACCCTATAGAGTCACGTGATCTGCGTACTTACGTCTGCTTCATGTGTGTGTGTGTGTGTGTGTAGGCCAGGCAGAGGACGTATTCGCCAGTATGGCGGGTGACTTTATGAAGCCGGTGGTCGATGTTGTGGACGAGCTGTTGGCTGCGGGCGTGAACGTCACCGTCTACAATGGACAACTCGACCTGATCGTGGACACCATGGGTAACACCCGCCACCCCTCCCAATTATGATAGAATATAATGAAAACCCCCGAGCGCTCACACACCTGTGTGTGTGTGTGTTACAGGACAGGAGTTGTGGGTGAAGAGGCTGAAGTGGGCGGGGCTGGATCACTTCAGTCAGATGAAATGGACCCCGTTATCTGACCCACAATCTGCTGGACAGACCGGAGCCTTTTATAAGATCTATAAGAACTTCTCCTTCTACTGGATACTCAGAGCTGGTCACATGGTAACACATGCCAAGGCCAACCGGCTGATACGTGTGTGTGTGTGTGTGAGATCTCCCTCTCGCTATATCTTTTCTCCTTCTCTGTAGATCCCAGCAGATCAAGGCCCGATGGCACTGAAGATGATGAAGATGGTTACACAGCAGGAGTGATGAAGAACGCATCTGACCTTCAGGACAATCACACAGAAGGGGCGCGGCCGGACGGGGCGCGGCGTTCGATCCTCGTACTTCAGCTTCACACCAAAAAAACTCCGATTCGACATCGTTTAGCTTTTTATTTGTTTGTATCTGATCTGACGAGCTTCTTAAAAATGAAACTGAGATGACATTAAAAATAATGCGGAAATGAACCCGATTCCAGAGTCTCAGTAACTGATCGGCGTCTCCTTGTGGACACACATGTGGACTGCAGGCAGGCCGCGTCAGACTAGCACTCACACCAGCACCGGATCGGTTTTATATTATTTAAGTGACACACACACAAACATGGTTACTCTTTGGTATGTTCACTTTTGTTTGAGCTGGTAGAGATTTATTTCTTCATTTACAACACACATTCACACACACACACACACACACTGAGCAAATGTGTGTCTATGTGGTGTTTGTGTAACTCAGTATCTTCCTGCCCCACAGTGATTCTGGTACCCCGGTGCCCCCACCACTAACTGGCTCCACCAGTAGCTCCATCACCCCCCCGACGAGCTCTGCCTCCAGCTCCACCACGCGGTACAGGGTCGAGTACGCCCGGCCAATCAGCGTCATGGGGCCAGACGGGGTCCGAGGGGTGGGGCCACGTACATGCCGGCTGTACACACGAAAGAACCTCGCCAGCGCCGGTGGATAGCGCCACTCTAACGTCGCGCTCAGACACACCTTCCCATCGGGGCGGGACTTACTCCATACCACGTCGTACACGCACACACTCAGGATGGGCGGGGGGTCCAGCGGAGGGGCGGCGGCATCCCAGACCTGCACACAAATAACACGGTCAGTAACACACACACACACACAGTACCGCATGTACCCAAAAGTATCTGGATGCTGCCATTCTAAAGTTCACTGGAGTGTATATATATGTGCGTGTGTGTGTGTGTGTATACACATATATATATATACACACACACTGCGTCCACATACTTTTGGTCAGGTATATCATATATAAAATGATGTACCGAGATCTCGCCAATTCTGCAGGTGAAGCTCAGATCATCCTGAGATCCTCCATCATCCCGACACACCTCGACACACACCTCAGCCAACACACACCCACTCTGATCCACGCGGAAACACCTACACACACACACACACACACACACACACATCTCAGTCAACACACACCAGGTCTGATAGACATATAAAAAATACACACACACACACACAGACCTGGTAATCCAGCCGTCTGATCTCTCCTCTTGACCATCGTCATCCTCACACAGCACCGGCATCACACTCCTGTCTGGAATCACACACACACACACACACACACACACACACACACACACACACACACACACACACACACAGAGGCATGCAAGCAAACATGAACACACAAACACAGGGTTTTGTGGTTTGAGAGACGAGGACTAGAGGGCACTAAAACACTAGAGGGCACTGTTGTAGTGGCACCACGGAGAGTCAGCAATACCACCCCAGCACCCGCACTCACAGTCAGAAGGGGTGGAATCAGAACAGAGCGCCGCCTCCAGGGTTCTGAGCTCCGGTGAGACGGCCACACCCGGCGACGCCTTGTACACCAGAGAGATGAAACTCCGGGGGGGTAACGGCACGTGCAGGGAGAAGATCCTACCGATCAGAGTCCGGGTGAAAATGAGGCATTCTGGGATGTTCCACGTAGGGGTGAGGATGGTGAGGGGTGGGGTACCTGGTGCAGATCTTAGAGCAGGATTTGGGCATGGATCCCTCTAGCAGGAGGGCACTACCACCCGCCCATACCTCCTGTGAGCACCCACGGGTGGAGCACCAGCCTCCATCATCCAAGGTCTGCCTCATATAGAGAGGCTGGAGCTGCTGAGCACTCAGATTAAACCACGACACTTCCTGCTCCATCTATACACACACACAGACACACACACACACACACATTATATACAAGCACCTTCACACATAATGAACACAAGATCAGAGGACCTGTCAGTACCTTTCCTCTCCAGTAGAAGTGTTTGCCGAAGCCTTGGCAGAAGGTCGAGGTGAAGGGGAGGGGACACACCAGGCAGTGGGGGTACAGAACGTCCGCCAGCAGCCCCCAAAACCTCGACACAAACACATCAGAGCTTTAATCATACTGTCCATGTGCAGCACAATAGATCAGCCAGCAGAGGGCGCCAGAGCCACCGCAAAACCTGATCAAAGATAATAAACATACTCAGACTCACTTATTCTGGTGCTGGAGGAAGTGGGTCCTGTCGTGGCACTCGTAAACCCAGCCGGGGGCAAAGAGCGCGGCAGAGAGGCCATGCTTCCGTACCAGCGCCAGAGCCTGACACACACACACGTATGACTCTCGGTGTGTGTGTGTGTATAGAGTGTATGTAGCAGCTATGTAGCGTGTGTATGTGTTCCTGACCTTATTAGTGTCGTACTTTCCTCCCACCACCTCTCCTCGGGCGAACACGTCCACGCCCACGTACACGTCACCCAGGCGTCCCTGCCCTGCCCACTCAGACACCATGTTCTCTAGCATGTTCTCCGTCCAGTTATAGTTGGTGAAGAATCCGTCACACGCCTCGAAAAATACCCTGAACAACAAAGGTAGAGCCGAACTAAGATAACGAGATATAATTACACATACACACATGCACGCACATGCACACACGCGCACTGACACGCAAACACACACACACACACGCGCACACACACAAGCACAAACATATATTCAGTGGGATTCAAGTCCACGACATTTATTCTGCTGGATCAGTGCCAAATATATTGAGTTTAATTCTAAAAAAAGAAATTATTTTTTATTGAATTCAATTTAAATGTTGTGTGTGTGTGAGTGTGTGTGTGTGTGTGTGTGTATACCTGTTGCTGTTGTTGAGTTGGTTCTGCCACTTTAAGGTTCCGTCCTCTAGAACACTGTCGTACCAGATCACCAAACTGCCCGAAACTCGCTCGTGCATCTGATCAGTCAAATAACGCAGGAACGGAGCCACGTGCTTCACTGCAGCAGCCTATACACACACACACACACACACACACACTACATACACAAACAACAAGCACTGTTCACATGTCCTGGTGTTTTGCAGGTTCTCACACTCAGAATGTTCTCGATGTTTATTAACCAGCCGTCGAACCCGTAACAGTGAGCGATCTGTACCAGCTTATCAGCCACCGCGCGGTACTCCTCCTCACCCGCCAGGAACAGCTCGCACGTCTTAGCCCCGCCCGCCCACTCGGTGATGAACGTACCTGAAACACACACACACACACACACACACGCACACACACGCACATGGAGACACAGACACACAAACACGCTAATGACTGAAGTTCAAAGAATCAAAAATATATATGCTTATAGTTGAACCATAGTGGGACTTGAAGCAGCAACCTTCTGATTGTCAGTAGGCTTCAGTGCCCTCGTGGTCTCACCCAGGGAGAGGACGGCGTGTCTGTGGGCGGCGTTGGTCCACATGGCGGGAGGAACGGTCACCATGTGATGGCTGAAGTAGTTAAATATGTCGATGCGTTCCCAGTGATAGAAAACGTACGGATCATCCACCGCCGTCCCCTGGATAAACCTCCAACACACACACACACACACACTGAGAGTACTGCACTCGATCAAACACAGATAACAGCTGGTGTCGCAGTTACCTGTCGTGCAGGTAACCCCCCATCATGTCGTGAGACACCAGCGTCCTCATGGGCGTGTCCCTCAGACGTGGCCTCCGTTCCTGCAGGGGGACCGTCGCCACGTTGAAGGGGTTAGCGTCGCTACGCTTCCACGCCAGGAGCTCGTCTAAAGAGCCGAGGGCCGAGCTGATGGGCTCTGTCGTCTCAGAGTTGTAGTGACACGCTGTTGGGGTTCGAAAAACAAAAACATGCAACATCAGTGAGAGGACCAGGAACCTCGGAGAACCTCGGAGAACCTCAGAGAACCCGCTGAGAACCTCGGAGAACCCGCTGAGAACCTCAGAGAACCCGCTGAGAACCTCGGAGAACCCGCAGAGAACTTCGTGGTTTGGTTTTATTTACCTGGCAGGTGAGGAGGTTGGAAGCTTATAACCTCGTGAACTCCTGTCAGATCTTCAGAATCGTCCAGACAAGACTCAGACCTTAACGAATCAAAACCGGCGTTATAGTTTATATGTTTATTCACTTAAGTTATTTATTTATTCATTAGTATAATGGCACCGTCCTCCCACAGTCCAAAGACATGCAGCCAGGTTCATTGGAAATACTGAAGTTGTCCTGTGTGTGTGTGTGTGTGTGTCAGTGTTTCCCACTTTAACCCTTAATAGGTTTAAGAGCTGGTAATACTAGATTATGAATAAATGAATGAATGGTTTTACTTCAGTCTTGTTTAATTATAATTTAATTAATTATAATAATTAAATAAACAATAAATTGTTTAATAAAAAAAATACACACGTTGTAAACAAAGTGCAGAAGTTCTGCAGATCTTTAACTGGGGTGCACAAACTTTTCTATAAAACTGAACTCACTCGGGTTGAGTTTTCTGTATCTTTCCTGCTGAATCTTCATCTCGAATCTCCTCCCTCCTCTTCCTCATGTTAACAACCGGATCATCCATCAGAAATCAACTCAGATCTCTCCCAATCCACGGTCCTCTCTTTCTGTGCACACATACACACACATACACACACATACACACACATATACACACATATACACACAGAGGACTTCCTGGTGCACTCTGATTGGCTCTTTGCTGCTACGTTGTAACGCGTGTAGTCCAAGTTACGCAATAGAAACTACATTTCCCAGAACACCCCGGTTCTCTTCATTTACCTACGTCAGAGATCCATAATTAAGACTGAATATAGATATATAAAACAAATGCACATATTTCTGGTATATTATTGTTATTTTGATATTATTATTATATTGTTATTATTAGTTCTACTTACTAGATAGTAATTGACTTAATAATGACAATATATATAAAATATATATATGTATTTATTTATTTTAGAATGGGCTTTTATACCCTCTGAGACTGTTGTAGTTCTCGATTTTTATTTATTTATTTAAAGTCGATATCTTACCATCTCGGATAGTTGCAGTTTCTGTAAAAACTCCAGAGAGTCATTTGATCATTAATTCTTTTCTTGTGTTTATAACTACTCATTGTGGGTAGATATAGTTTGGAATGTAGGAGAAAAAATGATAAAAATATTCCCCTTAAAAGTCATTATATATTTTATATCTTTGATAACCCTCTCTTTCATTTAAATGAATCATATATAATTAATCTTATTATAATATTGGCAAAATACTACATAAATAAAGTTAAAAACTCATAACCCTCTTGTATATCTTTTATAAATTCTGATCTTAAGTCAATGGGCCCTCTTTAAATAAAAAGTTGTGTAGATCCTTAAGTGTTTCGAAACATTACAATTTAATTTAATTGGGAGAAAAATAGATAAAGTTATAACAATGATTTGTGTTTTTAATTTCGTGTGGCAGTCTTCTGGCTTTTCTTGTTTCTTTTTTTATATTTGCTTGTTTTTGGAAAGTTTGTGTGTTAATTATCTTCTTGGTAATATGTGTGTTTTTCATTGTGACGTGTTCTATGTTTCAATAAATAAATAAATAAAAAGAAAGAAAGATAAAAGATGGATTGTAAGTCCTTATTTAGGCTCCCTAACTAGTGCACTAGGTAGTGAACCAGGGCGGATTGGAGCCCGCGGCGGAAGTTGACGTTTCTGTGGGCGTGGTTAATGAGCTCTGCTGCAGTAGGTGTGATTATTGTGTGTTGATGTGAAATTAACGGAACGTTTAAATTCGCTTGTTTTTCTTTATTCTTTGGGCGCAGAGACGCACCGGGACGCGTCGGAACATGTCCGCGGCTACACAGGCGGAGAGATCGGTGCTGGTAATAAAGCGTTTTTATTTCATTTCTGCTCCTGCGGTGTAAACGCGCTCTTATTGATCCGCTTCTCACCAGGTTAATCAGCTGGGATCACGTGGTGGACGTGCGTGACGTCACGGGCTCGTAATAACACTGGCATAATGCGTTATAACGACACACACTTACATGACTGCAGAGATTTGCATATGTGTTTTGTTTGTGTGTTTGTGTGTGTGTGTGTGTGTGTGTGTGTGTGTGTGTGTGTGTGTGTGTGATTTACCTCACTGCTGGGTTTCATCCCCAGGGTAAGGCTTTCTAAGGGCTTTTAAATTGTTGCATGTTCTCCCTTTCTTCTTCTGGGATTCATTCAGGAACTTCAGTTTCCTCCAACAGTCCAAAGACAGGCAGTTAGGATAATTGTAAATAGTGA
>JAOTRQ010096077.1:0-10476 GCA_028565875.1 Hoplisoma paleatum
GGAAATGTGAAATTGTCCAGTAGTCTCACAAGTTCCCACCATTTACTGGTGGTTGTCGTCAGGAAGGGCATCCGGACGGCAAAACTTTAGCACTCATTTTTGGAAACGAGACGACATTTAAAGACGAGAGTTGCATTTTCAGCCTTAGGTGGGATGGCTGCACAGCCTAGCCGTTAGGTCATAAACTTGTCCCAAGCCCAAATGAAAATAAGGAAGTTGATGAAGTGTAAAACTGTGCCAGATACAGTCACAGCTGAAAAATATCTGACTAAAGAAAACCTGTTTTTATTTTAGGCAATTCTTAACCTGTGCATGCTTACTATCTTAAATGTAATGATTAATCCAACATGCCTTAACATGCTTTTGCACTTTAACTAACAAGCGATCACTCCGTATTGAATGTTAAATAAAAGATAGCAAAATCATATAAACAGTACAGATTAGTTACGTATGAGCTTACCTTTATTTCTCTTGCGCAGATTTGTCATTACTGCATAAGCCAAAACAGCTCCTAGGGCTAGGGCTGCAAGTATACCAATCACTATTCCCACAATAAAATTATTACGGCTGTATACTATAGTGCCAACATTATACACATCCCCATTCACAGAGACCTGGAATAATGGAGACAATTCATTTTGCGATTTACTAATATGCATATAATATTTGCTTCAAAACATTATGGTCTGAACCTTAATCGTCATGTTACTTTAGAAATTTATTGTGGACAACAAAACCTATTTGCAGGTTTGAGTTAATATGTTAAATTTGTCACAAACATATCATATATAGAAAAGGTTATATTTAAAAATCTGTTAAAATATAACTAAAAAGTTGAGCCATAAAACAGTTTAAATTTAACTATCATGCATGATTTAGGTTTACATGGAAATCTACATTAGCAGCAAAACAATTTAATCATCAAAACATTTAAAGATGTTCTGTAGGCTGATCTGGTGCACTCATGGGTGAAAAAGCTTATAAAACCCTCCTTGCATAAGTAAAAACTTGTCCATTCTATCACTGGAAGATGATGTGTAATGACTTGTGATTTGTAAAGTAAAAAAACTGTATTTACTATATACGTTTATTAATTTAAAATGTTATTGTAGATGGCAAATAGCAACTGAAATGGATTCTCTTACCTTTACTGGAGCCCCTTCTTTCGGTATGATCAGGTTTTTGGGGATTCTACAGGAGATTTCACTGTCCAGAACTTTAGCTTTGCAGTCCACACCATTTATTGTCATGATGATATCCATGCAGTCTTTCACCTTGCTCAGTTTTGTATGCTAGCATTAATAATAACAATCACAAATCAGCCATGTTCATATCCATGTCTACTGAGCAAATAAAAGTCCTTCAAACTGATTTTATTGTAGGAACAATGTGTTAAACACAGAATATTGTTTTGAATATTCATATATTGTTAGTCTAGAGTATTTAAAAACCTGTTTTAAAGTGACTGAGGTATGATTAGAGGGCCTGGTTTAAAAACAAAATTTAAACTATTTATACAATGAGTTTATTTATATAAGCTCCGATGATGATTTGTATCTGGAGCTTTAGTCCAAAGGAATGCTGACCTTTATATGATTCATCACAAAAAGACAATTCAATGCTTTGAATATTTTTCTGCTCTTCAAGTAACAACACCTAGTCAAGTATTAAGTGTACGATGCTTAACCTGAGAATAAAAATCTATGAAAGACTCACATTTGGGACATTTGATTGATGTAACATAACAAAACAAGGTTATAAACGAAACTGGACCAGAGAGTAAATGAATAGACAAAAAAAGACAAAAGAATTGAAAACCATTAGTAACATGATAAGCAACTGCCTACAAGAACTGCCTACAACATCTTCTTCAACCCACTTCACCTTTACACTGTGTCAATATCTCTATGTCAAATTGTCACTCGGCAAGATGCAATAACTAAATGTAAAAAAATGTTTTACACACATGCACATATACTCTGTCCTGCCCAGGCTCAAGTCGGAATATGTGGTCATCATATTCAAAGGGGATTGGCTCGCCATTTGGGTAGCAGTAAAATGGTTGAGAAATAAGATCTTTAGCTCCATCCATGTCCACTGAAAGAACACCATCTGAATCCTCACATGCTGGGCTAATACACTCTATCTGTGTGGAATTCACAGCACTCACACACACCTAGATGGGGTTAAAAACAGAAAGCATGTTCCATGTACACAATAAAAAGAGAACACACAACAAAAATGCAAATAAAAACTTCTTACAGTCTTGACCGGATTCGAGTTTTTGGGTTTATAGTAGACTGTAGTCTGGGCTGCAGTGTCCAGATTCACACCATATATTATAATTTTAGAGCCTCTGTAAAGACAGCAAAAAGGAACAGTTTACACTCCAAAGTGAAAGTGGTATTCAGGGTTCACCACCACAGAGCATTCTGGTCAGTGTACTTAAACCTGTACAGTTTTTACACAGGATGCCCTTTTTCCTGACCTGTCATTTTATACAGGATGCACATTTTCCTGCTTTGCAATTTAAAGGTGGCAGAAGGACCACGAAAAAGAACATTTCTCACATGTTGCACCGAGCAATAATTTTCATCAGATAGAGGTGTTTCTATAATTGCAAGATCTTAATTTAACAGTAGCCAGCATCAACTCAAGCAGTTATTTCTTCTGATCAGTTTCGCTTACTTTGTTTTTATTTGAGGGATCTTCAAAAAGTTTCCATACTTTCTACATCCAATTTTATTGCAAACAGGGAGAGTAGGAGGAGCAGTAATTGGTTGTGTCTGACCAACTCTCAATCAGCTTTGAAGGAAGTTCACTGTCTACACTGAACCGTCATTACTAATTATAGCGTTAAATGCTTTTATAGCTTATAGCTTTTAATGGTACAATACTGTGAAAATGCACTGCAAAGAAATACTTTTTGTAGATTCCTCATTTAGCTTGTCACATTATATAAAGTTAAAAAAAAGTAAAACATTTACTTAGTGTTGCCTATGTTGCCAAACCATCTCTCTTTTGTTATGTGCACTGGCATTACTGAGTCTTTGTGAGCCTAAAGTTATGTAACACTCTGGATAATTAATGCAATTCAATGGTCTTTGATGCTCTCTGATGTTGCTTTCCTTTCGTCTAGCAGAGTTTCGTTTGCTTAACTAGTTTGCGGCCCGTCTTTGATCGAGTTACGAGATTCAGATTGAGAAAAAATCTGATGATTCCTAAGGCGAATACCGGGCTGGTAGCTGGTAATGTATAGCCACATAGCGGAGCAACTGTAGGGACAGGGACAGAGTTATTTAGTTTGATACCAAACACTGTGTGTGCCTTTGGGTTGTGCTTTTGAGCTGGCTAACATTTTCCAAGACACGGAGCTCGAGGCGGCACTGCTAGCACACTCCAGCGGTAAGCACAGTGCTCACACACTTCACTTAGTTTAATTAATAAATTAAACTTTTTTAAATCTTGAACCTCTATTCCTGTCTCTTTTAAAACAGACAAATCGCTCTGAAAACAGTAGCTGCGATTTCCATTTGGTACACTTAAAAAGATGTATGGGCTCTAAAGGCACTATGCAGTAATTGTTGTCCAACACCTTCCAAAAGCAGTTTACAATGTCGCTGTACATTCCCACTAGCCCACATTACTAAAAAAATATAGAAACTTGCCTACTAAAGCCACAGCTGGGCTTCACCTCTGTTATTTTAGGGTTCTCCTTGTAGCTGAACTGATTGTCTGTAGACACAACCGTTTTGTCAATCAGAAGGGTCACGTTCACCTCAGTTAGACTCTCCACTCCGTCAGACACACAAATAACAGATGATAAGGTTCCATTGCTTAATACACTGTGGGATTAAAACAGTGTTAAATTTACAGTGGATGATAAATAATTATCAACACCATTCCTAAGATTAAAATATGACAAGCAGAAACCTTTCCACAGAGCAGAACTTTTCACCCAGACGGACTTTTCTGGTTTGGCCAGCGTCTAGGTGTTTTCCTGACAATGTAATCCTGGTGCCTCCAATCTTAGGCCCAAAGTTAGGACTAAGAAGTGTAATAACTGGAACCTAAGGAAGATATTTGAAATCATTTAAACAGCTGAGGCACTGTGCAAGTCTAAACATCAGCAAACACCAGTTTTACACCACTGTTGTGTCTTATTCAGGGTAAAGTTAGGATGTTTTAGGTGATCGGTAGAAAACATTATGGACACACACACACACACACACCACCTCATACAGCAATTTAAATTTGTGTAAGAAAACTGGACCCTGACCACTAAAGTGAGACAAGACCCCTTTTGTTGTGACACAACAATGCTATTAATTACACAACCATTCGGCCCCAGTGATCACTAGCTAAATTATTATTTTTATTACCACAAAGCTGAAATTCTGCACATTTGCATTTCCAGAAATAAAGTAACTCCGTTCCACCGCTGCCTCGTTCACACTGACGCTGATTTCTGAGGTTTGCTGTATATCGGCCGACTGAGGAATGATCTTGCAAACAAGCCTACAAATAAAAGACTGGTAAGAATCTGATACTAGAAGGTGTAAGGTGTGTGTCTGTGTGTTTGTGTGTGTGTGTGTGTGTGTGTGTGTGTGTGTGTTCTGACATCCACTCCATCTACAACATGTATCTCAGCACCCCTTTAAAAACCTTACAATGTGGCTTTAAGTGTTTTGGTGAAACATTTAAAAGTATATATAGCTCATGCCAAACAATACATTATAAACTAATTTTATATAGCTTTAATCATTTTCATTACTCCCGTATAACATAAAACTCACTGGGTGCTGTTACTCCTCTCAGGAATCAAATCACAGCTGGTCTGTCCCACCCGGACTTGGTGAGAGGATGCAGTGATGGCAGGTTTAGTTGGAGACTGAAGGTCCCAGCCACACAGTATGAGCTCTGTCTCACCATCAGGTGGTGCTTTCTCTGGGAAAAACTGAACAGTCACAGTAAAAACTGTTAATTATAAACCTGACACAGGACTATCAAAGGAACGTCATGCTGGGCATTATGTACTTGATAAGTGGCCATAATGATTTATGGAAGTATAAACCATGAACAAATAATACAATTGAACCTAAAAGATTGAAGAGGTGTTACCCTATGTCTGGACATATATTCTACTGGAAGCTAGAACAAGACTGAGCCTTATATATAAGAGGAAGAGAGCAAATATTTTTGAATATAACAAATTTATTATACATGCTAACAATGCTTATGGCTGAATTCATTTCATAAATTAAATAATTAGCAGAGTATTAATTAATGCTGCCAACATTATTTCACATGCTCAAAAATGTATGCTAAATAATGCAGCTAGTAGTTGATGTAGTTTTACTATGATAGGATGTACCAAAAACACATGGCATCAAGTTTGACTTCAAACTGCCTGGTTAATTCATTACATTCTCACACGCTCCTCCCTGTGTATGTGTTTGTGGCTCTTGTATCTCTAGTTTTCTTTGAGTGCGGCAGGTCCACACCCTATACTTTGGTTTTGTGAATGCACATGATCTTGTTTTCTGTGTTTATGAGCTCTCTCTTAGTGTATTAGAACTGTGTGTCTTTCCAAACAAGAAAGAAGTGAAGCCTGGTCTTTATTAGAAAAACTGATGCACCCATCACTCTAGAACAGGGTAAATTCACATTCTTCCACTGCTCCAAAGCTCACTAGACGTTTTTGCTGGTTGGCAGGTGGTTTTCTAAAGTCTATACAGCTGTCCAAATGCAGTACTTTAAAAGCTTAGTCAGGATTTGAGGTGCTAAACTTTCTCTTGCTATAATCTCATCAAATGTGTTCTTTCGAAGTTAATAACATACACAGTGTGTATACAGTGTTCCTGTATACACATTCCTCACATTGCATTACTTGGCAATAGTAAGTGTTTGTGGGTTTTTTTGGCGCCTCCTTTAGGTTTGGAGAAGAGGGGCGGCCGGTAATTGGGATTAGACTCAGCTGATCCTAAGAGTAATGCTTGGGGTGTTATAAATTTGCGGTCGCCTCTTGGAAAGCTAGTACTCTTGATGGCACCAGCGATGGGGAAGCTGGGGCTACATATTCGTAAGACTACCACTTGACGGCAGTCTACAGTCCACATTAGACCCTGGTAATTTAAAGGCCCCATATTCAGTTGGACTCCAGTTTCAAAAACCCAGTGCAACCTCTCCTATGATGTCTCTCATCCTACAGATTATATTTCTCTGGTCCATTACGGCCACTCTGGCAGCTCTGTCTGCAACTTCCTTCAATGATACGGTCTACGGTCCAACATATCCAGCATGTGCAGCTTCCTACAGTCGCTCCAGCAGTTCCGTCTGCAACTCCTGTGGGTCTGTCCCTCCTGGCTTCACGCAACCCTGACCTGGTCTGAGGCCTTGGTTCCAAATGGTCCCAGCAACACTGATTCTTAATGCCCAAAAGCTTTTCAAACAAAACTGTAAAATCAAGTCACCTGATTAATAACTGGGGGACAAGAGCGATTACTCCATTGACCCTGGCACTCAGGCATTCGTGAACAAACCCCCTCACACCATCCACAGCCCATAAAGCGTGGTGCTTGCAGACACTCGGAGCAAGTTGGCAAGTGAGTGCACCCAGGACCTTTAGGAGATACAGATACCATCTATACACACACAGAGAGACAATGCAGTTGATTAGAAACATATTGATGAGAAAGGGGGGTGTAATATGGAAAACAAAGTAGAACATAGGAATATAAATTATAAGGAAACAGAACAAAAAAAGACATTTGTGCATTGCAGTGCAGGTCCTTGAGCCTGATTATATAGGAAAGTGTCAGGAAGTTAATCCATTGTAAACAATAACCTCAGTCATGCTTATTACCAACCAACGTGGCGAATTGTAACAGAAGCAGCCAAAAAATTATGAAAACAAACAAAGCATTCACTAACATCTATCAAATAAGGAATAATAAAAAATTAAGTAAAAACAGACATGACAAAAATAGAATAAAATGGCAAAACTGCACCTTATTTCCAACAACAAACAGTAAAGAGTCTTCAGAGCGCACTGCAGCAATGCGAGACACTTTCTCTTCTTCAACCACAAGTGAGTAATTGGCAAAAATGATGGGCCTTGATTTAGTTAAAACAACCTGGGTTAAAAAAAAAACTGGGATTAGACTAAATGCATAAAACACTCCACTAGAAGTTTGACAGTCTGAGAACTTAAATTCTCACCTGAAGTAGTCGTCCACGATCAGTCCCTATGTGTGCAACAGTATCAGTACCGATAGTTGTGACCAGAATGGATGTGAACAGCTCGGTCATCTGACCACTAAAGAAATCCGTCCTATAATGGGCCTTCGCCACCATAGTCGGGACCGCTTCGCACGTCTGTCTATTCTCTGCTGTCTAGAAATCACAGGAAAAAACACCATCAAGTATTATGAGACAATATTTGATGGGTCTTTTCTACATTGAAAAAGATTCAGCAATTAATAGACAGTTATAAAAAGCAATGTTTATAACCTCTGAGGTGGTCTTTGCTCCTGCGTGGCATTGTTTTTAAAATGTCCAGAAAATATAGACTATTTAAAACCACAAAAAATGTGGAAGAAGCTAAATCCAGAATGATGGTTCTGGAAATATTGAGAAAACTAATCTTTTAACATATCTTGAATTACAACATTTTCCATTAAAAACTATTTTTAATTGTTAAAAATTATTTTAAATAAATTTTGCATTATAAAATGCATTTCATAGTAAAATAGTAAAATGCTTCAATGTACATTCTTGAATCCCACCCCACATGTGGACAGAACAGTGCCTCACAGCAAGTAGTGCATGGGTTCATTTTCCAGTTTTGGCAGTGTGGGTCGAGTGTGCATCTCATGTCTGAGTGGGTTTTCTCTGGGTTATCTAGTTTCCTCACACACACACACACACTCACACCCAAACAGATAAAAAGTTACAAAAATTAACTAAAATGATTTTAGTTGATTGACCAGCAAATTTAGCCCACTACGTTTCTATTGCAATCACGTCTGCATTAATTTTAAATCTCGGCAAGATAAATAAAGATGAATTAGTAACATATTTTACACTGAGTCAGATGAGTTGTAGCTACTAAAACAGGATGAACCTACTACAGATGAGGAAATATACAGATGCCAGCTGGCCACTTTCCCAAAACTCTAGAGTCATAAACCTAATAAGGTGAGACCGTAGTTCATAGAGCAAGCTACGATATTTTTCACGAGTCTGTCTCATACATTAAACAAGGATGTTAGCATTATGTTTTAAATTTTGTTGGTTACATTGATGACAGAAAACTGTAGTTATACATTCACTAACTCAAGTTTAGATCAAATATGGTTATAGGCAATTGTCAATTGCAAGTATTTAAATTGTGGGAGGAAATACTGATACATAGAAAAAAACATCTAATAGAAAGAGCTACATACCTAAGGATCAAACTATTACACAGACACTGTAAAGCAGATTTTTTGTAGACTGGCCATGCATACTGATATGTTCTATCTATAGTGTAAAATAAGATTTAGGTCCATCAAGATGTTTGATATATTATTATTAATTTTGGACTGGAAGAAGTTCAAAGTTTAAAAAACGTATTGATTGATCTGGACAGGCAGACTACAAGCAGTCATATAGACTGCACATTGTTTACAGGTTCTATCTGTGTGGATTCCCTCCAGATGTTCCAACGTCCTGTCACAGTCCAAAACCATGCAGCCAGATTGATTGGCTAGATGTCCGATAGGTACAGCCCTGGGATCATTGGGATGAAAACATCCAACATTCAATAATCTAGTAATCACATTCAACAAGCAGCCAAAAAGGAATAAAGGAGAAGGTTCCTTTGTGCCTTCATGCAGTCTTATGCTTTCGAGCTTATTACAAATACTTATAATTGGCAGAATAGAGAACAGTTGGTCATTTATGATTTAAACTTGTGTGCTTTAATGGTTATGAAGCTCAATTTAAAGGGTTTGAGGTATTGGCACCATTACGTAGTTCAGGCGGCACTTCATTATGTTGACAAACATTGTAAAATGAGTCATTTCCTGGTGTTCCAGAGCTTTTTTTGTCTTTCCCAATACAAAAAATACCAAAAAGTTCTTAAATAAGTCATAAAAACAACATGCAGACTACAGACATGGGCCAATAGCACCAAACTGGTGGAAAACCGTGATCATAGAATGATTATCAATGGTAAATTTGTCGGGTGGATTGTATTAATAAAATTATAAACAATAATATGTGAAGCAGTTTAACTGTTAGTAGTTTTAGCCTAGTGGTTAAGGTACTCGGCTAGAGATTTAAAGGTCACTGGTTCAAGTCCAATTTCTACCATGTTCCTACTGTTGGGCCTGCGAGCAAGACAAATGCTGTTCTGTTGTAACTGTAAGTCAGCTAAATTCTGTAAATGTAATAGAACTAGTTATTGAAAGATCAATGGTTCAAGCCTCAGCGTTGCCAAGTTGTCGGGCCCTTAATCAAAGCCCTGAAGTTAAGACAATATATTATAACAGCAAAAGATGACATTTGTAGCAATGGAGCAAAAATAGCAAAAGCATAAATCGCAAATTAACATATATAAACTCATCAATTCAGAATATAAACTCTGTATTGATCTATTCATTAAAAAACTGTCAGTCACAACCAGTACTTGTACAACCAGTTTGTGGGTCTTTACCCACGTAAGTGACCATCGAGCACTAAACTCTTTTGAGAGTGGCAAGGTTGCCAGGTGGGTAGTGCTGTGGGTAGTGCAAGAAGTTTCTGGAATTAATCTGCTGGTGGGGGTGGTCCTGGTTATTTTTGTTTGCGATTTGGGTTAGCCAAAGTCTACATAAGACATGCAAGTGAAATAACTGCAAATGAGACCGTTAGTTTTCAATCTGCATCCAGGTACACACTATAGCTATATGCACCCACAAAAGAAAAATAGCCAGCAAATTCAAACTACTTTTTTACACCTGGGTGTGGATAATAATAATACCACCTAAAATATTATTGCATTATTCCGAATTGTACAGTGTACATACGTGTTATTGTACATTTACTTACAATTAGAGAACAAATAGCATTTGTCTAATTTTATTTACAATAAACAAAAATAATTAATTTACTACAAAAACTGAAATTTATTAGTTCATTTATTTTATAAATAAACTATTTGCAGATAGAATATTTTAGCCCTCACTCACTCATCACTAGTTCTCTCACTCTCCGAGTACCTACAAAGCTGAAACTTGTCTCAATCATTCCTTATTGTGTCCTTGGAAAATCTAACTGCTTTTCACTTTCCTACATTCCATGGTTTGGAATGAAATATTAATAGTAGCCACTAATGCAAAAAAGAGACAATTATAATACATCATACATTCAGTATATACACTGCTCAAAAAAATTAAGGGAACACTTAAACAACACAATATAACTCCAAGTAAATCAAACTTCTGTGAAATC
>JAOTRQ010096088.1:0-10476 GCA_028565875.1 Hoplisoma paleatum
ACACACACACACACACACACACACACACACACACACACACACACACACACACACACACACACACACACACACAAGCGCGACAACACACGTAATTGTTTGGTAAAGTGCAGCAGTTTCAGTAATGCTAATCAGCTAATAGCAGCCAAGTAACGAAGCTCTGGAGGCTAATTCAGAAACCCGACATATGCTAAGAATACTGACATTCATTTCACACGTGTTACTGCTGACGTTTGTCATTAACTCGTCGAATTACTTACAAATAATCTAATATTTAGATAATAAAACAAGAATTCGCTCTTTTATGGAAGCTTTGACTCACACTGTATCTGCTCCACGGATGACGGAAGTGTACCGGTGGCAATGAGCGAGCACGTACATACGTAATGACGTCATCGTACAGTCCTTTGGGGACGGACCTGGACGTATACTTACGTACTAGGTAGTATGCTAAAACTAAATGCTAAAACTGTAATTATATGTTAATAGTTTTTTAACAATTTTGAATTAATTAGCTATACATATGCACAATTATTTTATTTTAAAACATAGTATATATAAATCAAATATAAATTTAGGACAGAGTTTATAACAGATATTTTGTAGTATATAAAAGCATCATAGTCCCATACTATGTAGATAAGTAGTATGCACTAAGCGGCTTGAAGTGTGCAGCCTTGACGTTTTTTTACTACCCGTTTTCCGACAATCCCCGTATTTCGTTTTCTGATTGGCTCACTCTTCACTAAACTAAATTGCTGATTGGCTGATCTAGCTGTCTATGACATTTTAGCCAATCCTTAACTAGTAGGCGTGACTTGCCGGAAAACGGGTTCGAAAGCAATAACACGTCAGTGAAGAGAAGAAAGAGATTTGGTCTGTTCCTCTGAGACGTGTCAGGTCGACGGTGGTTCAGCCAATTCAAACAGAAAGCCTGCTCCTATAAGATAAACAGGCCATGATAATTGCTTGCCATGCTGTTAATTAGTTGTAAATAAAAATACTATTAGGTTGTTTTTTTAATAATGACCGTTTATTGTGTTTATACTCGTTCCCCATCTCAGCATTCTTGGTGCTGATGCACACTTAATTTGAGTCCAAATATCCCCTTGAAATGTATTTATAATTCTAATATATCCCTCAGAAGATGAAAAAACGATATGAGGTCTTTATATTATTCAAACTTTGTCGAATTTGATTGTGCCACACCAACCAGCACCTGCGTCATCTTTGCCGCCATGTCCTAGTTGCCATTTTTCAGTTCAAAACAGTATTGAATCTGTACACAAACTCAAGAACCGCACCAAAACAGAGACAAAGTACCAAACAAACAAGACAAAGACATTCGCAACCCACAAAGGAGATGGTGAATTGAACAGGTTTAGAGTCTTGAGAATCTTAACATTGTCGCCATATAACAACACGTTACTACTTACGGCCTTCTACGTCAACTCGGGGGCTTTTAAATCATCTTGACCATAAAACATCAGCAATTTATATGAACTCTTTGTTTGTACTTGCTACTGCACCTCACAGTCACTTGGAGGTATTTTTTATATAAAGATGTGCTTTTGTTTCCTTAAATCACACCCAGTATGTCTTATAAACGTGTCAGTCTGCTGTGGTTTTAACAAATGCAGTTTTTATTTAAAACCACAGGGGTGCAGCAGCAAACCATATGTTTTAAATGATGACTGGCCAAACATCAAGTACTCAACATTTATATTGCTGCAATTACATAACTTGCTATTCCAGCTACTACTAAAAGTATATTACTTCTATGCTACTAGTTACTATTCTAGTAACAATACAGTTTTAGTATATACTATCTATCTATCTATAAATTATGTATAAGATTGTTTTACTTCTATTATGACTAGGACTATGTACTACTAACAACAATTCATCACAAAAGAAACAATTCGTGGTGCTTTCATAATAACTATTTAAAGAATAATCATTTAAGACAAGCATCCTTGCATGTCATCCTTAGATTGTTACAGAACTTACCCCCAAAAAGGACCCTTCAGAATGTTCTAAGTTTTACTTGCATATGTGTTGTGGTTTCACTGATGCATAGAATATATCACATAATGCCTTTCAGTCTCAAGAATAAAACCCCCAAATCTTTACTGTTTTAAGACTTAATATAACATCAACATTTGGGGAAGTTTGGGGAACATTCTAGCCCAATTGTAGCTATTGAGTTAGAATCTCAGCCCTGCTGGATGCCTATTCAGACAGACCGTTGGGTCTATGTCTGTAGAGGAAGTGGCCGAAACAATGTGGTCAGATTGATCAATGGCTGTGAATGAGCTGTAGGTAACACACGCTTGGGGGTGCGTCTTTTCAATTTGGTGTTCCACAACAACAAGATGATCGCTTTGAATTGGGCATGACTGGATTTTGTTGAACATGGCGAGGGAACTGAAGAGAAGAATGATGTCAATTTGTGCTATTAAAATGTTTTCACATGTTAATAAATATTTCTGTTGTTGCTGTATATTTTACTTCATTAATTAATCACCGTAATAATTTTTGGCAGCTGTGGTATGGTGATTAGAGAACTGGGCTTGTGATCAGCTGAGAGTCGTCAGGTCACGACTGTGTTTGTAAATGTATGTTTCACTGCACAAACTGGGTTACATTTACATTTTTTAGCATTCAGCAGATGCCTTTATTTAAAGTGACCGTTCTGAGTGATTGGGGGTTAAGGGCCTTATAGGTGCTGATTTTGTTTGGCAAAGGAAGGGCCTTCAAACCTAAAAATATTGTCCACGCAATAAAGCATGTAGTTAGAAGCATGGGTTTTACATTTTGCTGCTTCAGGGGCTAGAAATCTTGCTCAGGTGTCCATGCTCTTAGACCAAGCCATTGGCATTATCTTAAACAATTCGACAAGAAAGAATGTGCAACAATCCGACGCAAAAAAAACAAACTACAAACATGTAGGGGAAAAAATATCAGCATAAAGTCAACTAATATATATATATATAATTTTTTTTTTTTTTTTTTTTTGTAAAACTTTTTGTAAAACATAAAAAAAAAATTTTATACACGGACGGGTTCCATTCTGGGTTAATAAGGTATTTCTGATGTGTGAGTATTCAATACTTTTACTCAAACATGTTTGAACTAATATTTGCTCTAAATGTACACACATGATCATATTAAATATTCTTGCCCTGCTTTACCAAGTCAATCTCATTTATACCTCATGCTTTTGGCTGATAAAGCCAAAACTGTTTGATACGTGATTACATGTACATTTGAACTGGGCTCAAGGTTCATCAGTATATTGACCTTGCTGGTAAAATATTGATGCTGTCCTGCAATAAATCTTAGATCGTATGGTTCACGATTGCTCGTGCAGACTGTTGTGAAACGTTGTATTTCCTCCATAGCGATGGTTTGGAGAACTCATATACAGTAGAAAGGTTGGTACGTTTATGTCTAATGATTTAAAATATGAAGCTGGGATTTGTCAACTGCTCATAAAGTCAAACGCACTCAAAAATCTAAAACAGAAATCAAATGTTGTTAAGGAATTTATTGCTAAAAGTGCATAAATTACACCGTCTACTGTGCATAACATGGTGAAAAAGCAAATGCATAATAAAGTGTCACGCTACTGTGATAAACATAAACACAATAGCTGCTGTGGCCTGGAGGTTAGTGATCTCGACTTGTGTTTGGAAGGTTGCTGGTTCGATTTAGAGAGTCAACAGGTCACTGAAGTGATCAAGGCACCAAACCTCTAACTGCTTCCCGGTCACTGTGGCTAAGGCTGTCCACCATGCCATGCTCACTGCTGCCTTCTAGTGTTGGACGGATTGGGTTAAATGCAGAGGACCAAATCCTAAGTGTATAAAAAGTACAGTGGCAAAAAAAATATTCCAAAAACATGGTCTGTAATACTGAAGGTAACGCTAAAAGGTAAGAAGTTGTGATATTAAATACATCGTAGCGATTGAAAGCTCTGCCTTCCTGCTGGGTTGAGCAGTCACGTGAACAACAATCAGCCTGTATTTCATATAGGAAGCGGGTCCCGCTTTGACTTTTCTCCTTTGAAAAAAAAAACAGATTTAATTCCTTTATTTGATTGTGATATAACTTGAAGATGTGTATTTTGATGCTAAGATTTTTTTTCCTGGAAGGCTACGGTTATCTCAAGAAGTGTGCATGACCGGTCCAGCGACAATGCAAATTGCCTTCTGTTAAAACGGTCTGTTTGTTTTTCCCAACGTGTTTAAGTACGTCAAATAGGAGTCAAATTAAAATATAATAAATGTCACTAAAAGTGTATATTTATCATTAAATTTTAGTTGGTATTAAATATTAGTTGATTTATTGTGGTAAAATAAAAATAAAAGTCTCTCAGAAGCCAGAACTTCCAGTGAATTCTGTGAGTATATGATTGATTTGCTATTTTATTGCTATTGAGTTTTAATGATTTTATTATTCGGATGTCATGTTTTACTCTCTTTGGTTACATTCCTGACAGGATAAGTAGTTACTCATTACACCAGGTTAATCAGTTGACACGTTTTTATTGATCACAGACATGGACAATTTATTCTACAGTTCACCACACTGCATGTCTTGGGATTGTAGGAGAAAACCCACACAGTCATGAGAAGAAGATCCAAACAATATACAGAAACTGCCTGGACTGCCTCATTTGGGGAACCAACACACTTTAGCCACCGTCAACACATAAATATACGATTAATAACTCATTATGACAAAACTTGTAAATAAAAACTGCTAAATATATCTATAATGTATTTATAA
This sequence comes from Hoplisoma paleatum, assembly GCA_028565875.1. Taxonomy (NCBI): domain Eukaryota; kingdom Metazoa; phylum Chordata; class Actinopteri; order Siluriformes; family Callichthyidae; genus Hoplisoma; species Hoplisoma paleatum. Next base: position 4,792 of record JAOTRQ010096088.1, read on the forward strand.
AAAATGTTCTGGTACTCTAAATCATGGTCGATGTTTATCCTGTTTGCTTTAATCATAGCTGACTATAAAACGATATACAATATGAAACTATACAATCAGTATGAAAACAAGCGGACCATAGATGCTGCTGATATGCTGTTAATTATGTTTCATGTTCATGCTGGACACACACGTTTGAGCTGCATATCAGTTTCACCCGACTAAGGGAGGCAGCTCTAGTATGTGCATTTGTGCTTGTAAAGAATGGAAGGATTGCTATAAAAGCAGGGATTGTTTAACAAAGTTCTTTAATATTCTCCGGTTATTATTTAAGTGACTTTCACTTACATTTTCTTGAATGTATCCACTTCACCTTGAGTGACTTATTTGTTTAGAGAGGAATGTTAGCAGATGATTAGATATTACAAAACAGATAAACATGAGATGACCAAAATTCTTACATTAACTAAAGGTAAGGAGAGAAAAGGCAGCGGGGCCCAAACAATTAACTGATTATTTAATTACTAAACAGGATTTAGAGATTTACCCCTGGCAGACTTTCAGAACCCCAAACTATTTGTGGCCACTTGCATACGCACAATGCAGGCATTGTAGTTTTCATTACACAGTTTCTTGAAACAGAAACACATTACATAAGCACTGCAGAACAATAATCCATCCAGTCAAATCCAATAACATCACCCATTTAAAAAAACTAGTTATATATATATATAATTATTTGTTCTGTTTTATCAGTCACTTGCTCTTCATTAACTGAGGAAAATTATGATCAAACCTGTAACTTGTTATATTAAACTGTTACTGGTAAATCATCCAAACACTACAATTATTAGTAATATTTTGTGTCACTGTGTTTAAGTGTTTAGCACTGCTGTCTTACAGCAAGAAAGTCCTGGGCTCAATCCTCAGTTTACACATTCTGTCCTTCTATGTGATCTAGATCGTTGTACATTCACAATTTATTACTGTAACAATGTTTGCAGTTCTGCATTGCCCCTTTTCTATCCACTTTCCCTGTTGTGGGATGCAAATGATTTATCATTGTGTACATGTAGTAGGTTCATTTACAATCAGTGCATGTGTAATTTTTATCTGGTACCTGCTAGCATGTACATACAGTACCAACATCAAATATGCAAATACATTTTAAAGAAAAATTGTTTTATTGAAATTTGTTCAGGATTTTATTTACTACATATACAGCAAAGTACAGAAAAAAAGTGAAGAACGGAGGTTATTTACTATCAACTAGATCCCACCGTTTGTAGAAAGCCATTCTCTGTATGACAACATTCAAAATTGAAATGTGAAACCTACACAAAAAATCCTAATCTGAACTAAAAAACTCAAGTTTAACAGAAAATTACTACGATTTACTATAAAATGTGTTTGCAAATTACAAACATTGGGACAAAGTTTGGTAAAGGTGTTCTGTTTGATAGAGTTGATACAGAGATTACATCAACAAAAGTGCTCCATTAAATGTAAAAAATATTACGCTGATCATGGCCCTAGAATAATTACTTTAAGTAAAATAAAATCGTATAAAAATCGTATAAATTACACATTTAAACACAACAGGCCACGTAACAGTACACATTGTGATTACACAGATCACAGAAGCCCAGGAATGCTATTAGAAAGGGTTCTCCTTGAACCAAGAGAACAAAGAACAGATTCATAGGGCCGGCCAGCTTAATGCCACTATTCAGGTTCACACGCTGTGTTCAGCTGCATTTGCCAAGCTTGCACTGGTTCACGACGAAGCCTCTAGGATTACAGCAAGGTCTCTATCCCGACCCTCTTTACAATTGTACTAAACAGTAAGAAATCATTATATATATATACACACACAAATACGACAGCTGTGTGGCCATCCTAATCACGCCGCAATCCACTCGAAGTCATTTTGTCTTCCGAGTTAGTTGTTTTCTTGTGACATTGTAGATTCCTGTAGAAAGAAAGAAAAGAGAAGGTGAGCACGAGCCCAAATTGACACAACATTGTTATCTTCAGTCAGAAGTGACCTGATTAACGGGCAGGAAAAAAAACATGGACTGGTGACGTAGGCTTTGTGCTTTTAGCTCTTCTCAAAACTATCTAATCTTATCACAGAGCTGATGTTGAAATGTGCCTAGCCAGACTGCAATATGGTCAAGGTGAGCTTATGTAACTTCTAAACTGGAGATAAATCTGTTGCATTTGCCAAAACATGCAGATCACGTACATCTGTTTTTCCTGCTAACCAGGACACAAGATCACAAGCGGTTAAGAGACCGAGAGCTTAGCCAAAAAGAACAAATAATTCCAGTCAGAATGGAGGCTTCTAGAATGACTTTTTGGAAGTGCATGATGCGAGTTAGCATAGTAAAACAAAGTCTGTTGGAGGTACCTGGGACAGGAATATCAGGAAAGAAATTAACTGTCTGCAAGCAGTTAACTGGCACAGTCTAGACAGGATGGAATGTCTTGTAAAACTGTTTATGATACTGACACTACATTTTTGACATTTTCAGCATTTAGTGGGCACCCTTATCCAAAGTGACTTACAGTTACATTAGAACCACATGTTGAAGCAATTCGGGATTAAAAACCTTTCTCTGAAGCCCAACAACTTAGTGGTAGTGGGGTTACTTTAGCCAGTACCTTACCCAATCAGCTATCACTGCCTGGCATTACACTTAAATTGTTTGTCTTAACTGTTTTATAATGTAACTGTATTACTGTTAACTTTAATGAAAGTGTCTTAATAATAAAGTTAATCTGAATTACATATAAGTCTTCACCTCTGGTATTAACTTTTCTGTTATGTTATGAGTCAAACAGACCCAACTTGAGTTTAGTCATGTTAAGACTGTGGCTTATTGGTTAATAATATTAATTAATAATTATTCAAATTTTGTCATTACACATATACAGATGTACAGTACAACGAAATGTTTCTCTTCGTATATCCCAACTTATCTGCAAGTCAGGGTCAGAGCGCAGGGTCAGCCAATGTACGGCGCCCCTGGAGAAGACAGGGTTAAGGGTCTTGCTCAAGGACCCAACAGTGGCTATGTAGCAGAGCCTGGATTTGAACCCCCAACTTTTCGGTTCACACTCTACCCACACTGTCAGAGGCATCATATAGGATTTAAACAGGTACAGCTTGTTTTTGATGAGGCTTGACTTGGCAATCTTCTAGTCCTGCTAGTCGTTGCCCTGCACCACTACTATTATTACATGTTTACATGCTTAGCTCCAACTATTTTAGCTATTACAATAGTGTTATGGCAACGATTTGCTTCATTTAAAATATTTCTAGTTGTGATTGTCAGTGCTTGAGTGTGTGGTGTCTTGCAAATGACTGAACCGAACAATATTTCTGTTTACAATTCCAATGCATTTACATTACAGATGTTCAGTTTTTAATGACAAATGAATAAATACATTGCATACACTTCATAACAAACGACCAATAAATATGTAGGCTAGCACGCACAATTGTTGCACAACACAAGCTTCTTAAACCTAATCTATTCTAACTGGTGGCGTTGTATATTTAATGTGATGAAACTAATGTGATGAATCACGATCACACACAGGTCCACATGCATCCCAGCCTACTATATCATCCTACTCTAAGCTCAACTAAATTAGTAGCACTGATGGGACTAATTCTGCTGATGAATGCAGTGTTTGGGATTTCACTGCCAAAAATAAAGCTGTTGCATTAAATCGTTCTATTGAGTTAAGCCCAGCCTGTAGAAAAAAACAGCCTTGGATAAGAAGCCCGAGTTGTAACATTATGCCCGTGGGTGAGTGAGTGACTGGGAAGACGTGCTGCAGTACATCTGTTCTCCATCAGAGGGAGTCTGTGCTCATTTCTGAGTCTCATCACACAGCAGGAGGTTTACTCTCAGTGGCGGGTTTATATTACGTCAACAGAACGTTGCACCTGAATATTATGTATGCGGCATCATGTCTTATGTGCCAGTTTAGTCGTTTGTTTAAATAAAATGCCATTTAACATCTATTCACATTTACTTAATGGCTGTGTCTTCTGGTCAGGATTGCAGTGGGACCAGCACTAATAGAAAAGACCAAGCACAGGGAAGCTACTGTACATTATTACATTATGGTTACAATGCACATTCATACTTACTTCAGGTCATCAGCCTTTCAGAAAATTCACGAGTAATACCGAAATTATTGAACATTTACATAAATGATGAACAAGGCAACCAGTTTTAATAAAATGGCTTATGCGAAAGACAGAAAAACCAATCATAAATACTGTTCGAGAACTATGTATATGGTCAGTGTAACACTATAAAAATTGGTGCACTGAAAGTACGGATGGTGCACTTCAATCAGCCAAAACATTCAGTGGACAGTGTGAACTAATGGACACATGCACTACTAATCTGCCACCATTATACCTACAAAACGGAGAGGGTAGAACTTTTGACCGGTTCATTAGTAGAGGGTAAACAAGCAAATACAAGCATACAAATGCTCTATAATAACAAATACTAGTACGTCACTTCCCCAAACTGCATTGTTCAATTTGAGTCAACACTCTCCCATGAAAGAGTGCTCTAAGATGTAAGTGCTCAGTGTGCCTTACGCACTAAATTACAGTGCACTTATGTAAGTATGTGGTCTGAGATGCACTTCAGGTCCCAGAGTGATAAGACTTCAAAATGTCTGTTCCATGTTTCCTTGTGTACAGGCTATATAGAGCTTATTTTTTAATCATGACAAAACCATCTGCTCCCTTTTCACCACCAAACTGATATGGACAATGGCATAAAAAACGTTGGCATATTATGGAAGCTGTTTCTCAGCACCACTAATGAGTGCAATATTGATATATACACTAAAGCATTTTCAATAGAGTTGCACTAATTTCTTAAAGTTTATGCCATTCAAAATTTTCATTCACGTAGGGGCAACATATACTGAGAAAGTATTGTTCGGATTAAGGCCGAGGCGTCCTCAATCACATACAAAATATTGTGTGAAAGCAGCACACTAGTATGAGCAGTGTGTCCAAATACATAGGACACAAAAAGTACCCGAATGATGTGATACTTTGTGTGCAGTTTATTTCTTTAAAACTTCTCTAAACTTAAACAGACTTGGGTAAATACGTTTGGAAAACTCAAAATTGATTTTATACACATGATTGTGTGCAATAACATTTTTTAAAGTCCATGACTGATTTGGTTTTCTATCAATTATGATGAATATAGCTGAAAGAAAAAAATCTGTATTAAACTCATATTAGTCTCAGAATTGATTTTGAACATGAGTAGTGTTTGCTAAGGGGACTTGTGGACTGCTCAAGGTGGCCTAGAATTAAAGAAATTGTATTATATAACTGTATTAAGCAAATGCGGCTGGACTTTCTTAATTTTTGTTCATTATTGAATCACTCACCAGCAAATTTTTAATGTCTAGAGCTGTAGCTCACAATATATTGTTATTATTCTCAATTTATTTGTTTTTATTTGTTTAATGATATTAATACTAAATATTCTTCTTAATCTCTAAATACTTTTCTCATGAAGCCCAAATGTCAACAAGATCAAAATGATCATAGGTTGTCCTAACTTTTTCACATGACTGTAACACAAAGCAATCACTACAGATATTTTATTTTTGTCTACATTATGGGTCCAAGATAACAGACAATAT
>JAOTRQ010096099.1:0-10475 GCA_028565875.1 Hoplisoma paleatum
ACATAAATACGAATACCTTTTATTTTAAATTATATTGTACATTATGTCCCTTACTATTACTCACTATTACCATTACTTATTTAACAGTTTTTGTGTAATAATCATGCTGCTGGAACATTTATTGTGCAGCCATAACAACCACCAACATAAACAAAGAAGATAATTATTAACTATAGGAAAGGGCAAGAAGATGGACACACCCCATTGTACATTAATTGTGCTGTTGTTGAACGAGTCAGGTCTATTAAGTTTCTGGGAATACACCTAATTGATGAACTGACCTGGTCCTTTGATAAATTAAAGATTGTACTAGGTATTTAAAAAACGTTGAATATTGAACGGCTATTTTTTTTTCTTGAAATGACACCCATAAAATAACGTACTTCTCATTTACCTTGCATAGACACCATATTAGGCAATACAGATAAAAGCCTGTGGCATCAAAAGGAAATACTGTAAAAGCAGCAGCTCCCCCAGTGCCACCGATTTACTACACACTTAATATAGAGACAGAAAGAACCGTAACTGAAAATGATAGAAATGGGTCTCCCAAAGGTTTTCATAAATTTTTGTAAAGTTGCTTTGACTCAAAAAATACGACTTGACTTACCCTCTAAAGTATAAATGTCTCTGCCCCATGGGTAATGAGGGTAATTTTTTACATCTTCTTCAGTTCTTGATGCCACAGGGAAGAATTCATGCTTGATTAGTTCTCTGTTGGAAAGATTTTTAAAAAAGTTTAAAAAGTAAACTTAAAAAAGTTTACTCACATTCTGGTCACGTTTTACCGAGTTTGGACAATTGGAGGTCAAACAGCATTGACATCAACGTTCAGATGTAACATTTGTATTAAACATCAGAAATACCACACGAAAGTAAAAGTATCTTAAGGATTTGAATGCAGGTTCAATACAAATTTTTTATAGCACTGATTACAACAATTTTAAACACAAGGACAAAAAGATGAAAATGCAACAATTAAAAATGCTCTTCAACAACTTTCTGGGAAAATTTAATCAGCAATCTATTCAACTATAAGGATACAGCATCAACTGGTGAATAAGTTTAAATTATTTAAACTAAATTAATTAATTGATTAACTACACTAATTATTTAAACCCTAGAAATCCTTATAGCAGATAGGACTCTAGCAGGAGAAGATAGCCATTACTAGTCTCTTATTTCACACAAAGCAATTTAATGCACTGCATATCGTTTTCGCAACCACTATAAACACGAATGAAAACAAGACTAATGGAAGACAAAATAAGAAAGAAAGCTTGAAATAGGATTCTTGAGGATCAATGTAGTCTACAATAGAAAAAAAAAAAAGCACTTTCAAGCGCTGAACAACCACCAGTACACACCACTCATAAAAGAAAAGACAACCAACCAACAAATTATCAACATTAAAAATGGGGAAGCAACATATTCAATAAATAATTGGTTGACTGCAAAAGTCAACCAGACACAGGTGGTGGAGTATAGAAAAAATGATGGTATGTCTCCAGTATAACCCAAGTATACAAACAGATTACAATTTGCAAACAATGCACACGAACATTAAACTCAAAATATAGCTATTTCTGATCACAGCCAACAACACTGCTCACACCAGTGTAATTTGCACACATACAAAATGCTATTTTAAACTTTACCAGAAGATGCAGTAGTCAATGCACAGTTCAATAGTTTTATCATATTAATTGCTAAAAATGAAGATGCGTTTGTATAGATTAAGACTTTGGAGTGGCCTAGTCATACTCTTTATCTGAATCAGATTGAAATGATTGTGTCATCACCCTAAACAGTGGCTGAAATGTGGGTCTGAATCGGAACAACTCTGCAAAGATGGGCCAAAACCTTAAGTGTTGTGAAAGACTCATTGCCAGTTATCGCAAACCCTTGTTTCCACCAAGGGTGGCCCAACCAGCCATTAGCGTTAGGGGGCAATCACTTTCATATGAGAGATTGGAGGATTGGATTTTATTTTATCTAAAAAAGACCTTCGTTTATAAAAATGCATTTTGTGTGTACTTGCACTATCTTTGTCTAAAATGTTAATTTGTTTACAGATCTGAAACATTTAAGTGACAAAAAAGAATAAGAAATCTGTAAGGGGGCAAAATCTTTCACACTTTCATAACCACATGTGTATGGGGAAAAGGACGACACAACCTGTGAACTAGACTCTCTTTGTTTAATTTGTTTGTCTTTGTTTAATCATGGTCACCTTAAGTACTAAAATAGTTGGCATACACCGTTTATGGTACGTTGGCCCTTTCCTCCTTTTAGATCTCCACAAGAGCAGTGATGTTTTCTGGCTGTCGGTGAGCAACACATACTTTCAACTCCCTTCAAATGTTTTGTATGGGGTTGAGATCTGGAGACTGGCTAGGCCACTGCAGGGTCATGAAATGCTTCTTACGAAGCCATTCCTTTGTTGCCTGGGGTCATTGTAATGCTTAAAGACCTATCCATGTTTCATCTTCAATGCCCTTACTAATGGAAGGAAATTTGCACTCAAAATCTTACAATACATGGCCACATTCATTCTTTCATGTACACGGTCCAGTTGTCCTGTTCCCTTAGCCATAATTCACAGTTGGTATGGCGTTCTTTAGATGCAACTAAGCATTCGCTCTTCTTCAAACACGACAAATTGTGTTAATACCAAACAGTTCTGCTTTGGTTTCATCTGACCATATGACATTCTCCCAATACTCTTCCGGAACATCAAAATGCTCGGCCTCGTATTGGATTCTGGCCGAGACAGGCAGCCAGTGGAGAGAACGTAGAATGGAAGTGATATGTTCATATTCTCGCACCAGGATCCTAGAGGCACTGTTTTGTATGGACTGCAGTCTCTGCAGATTTTTGCTTGAGATCCCAATGAGAAGAGCGTTACAGTAATCCAGTCTGGTAGAGACAAAAGCATGAATCAGTTTTTCAGTGCTTATTAAGGTAAGCGAGGGACGAAGTTTGGCAATATTTCTCAGATGAAAGAGATTTTACTGAGGTGCTTGATATGACTGTCAAAAGATAGATGTGAGTCCAATTTTATACCTAGACTGGTAACTGTTGAGGAAATAGGAATATTCTGACCCAAAAAAGTAAGACTGCTTATGGAAGATGACTGAATCTGATGGGGTGTGTCAACAAGGATTGCTTCAGTTTTGGCACTGTTTAACTGGAGGAAATTATCTTTCAACCATGCCTGTATCTCCTCCATACAGGCAGTGAGTCTTGTCAAAGAGGAGCCACCATTTATTTTCAGGTACAATTGTATGTTATCAGCGTAAAAATGGAATAAAAATCCATGTTGATTGATGACATGACTAAGCGGAAGCATGTATAAGTTAAAAAGTACAGGGCCAGGAACTGACCCTTGTGGGACACCAAAGAAAACAGTGTTTGTCTTAGAGTTCATTTCTATTGGAAATGCAAAGTCCGTTTTCCCTTTGAGGTATGATTTAAACCAGGATAAAACAACGCCCGTGAGACCGACAGTATGCTGCAATCGACAGAGTAGTATTTTGTGATCCACTGTGTCAAATGCAGCTGACAGGTCGAGCAGGATAAGCAGGGTAGGTGAGCTAGCATCTGCTGCCATCAGGATGTCATCAGTTACTCTGACCAAAGCTGTAAGACTGAAACTTTTCAAAAAGGTTATTGCTGCTAAGATGTGCATGAAGTTGGGCACCAACCACTTTTTCCAGTACCTTGGAAAGAAAAGGGAGGTTAGAGATGGGTCTATAGTTGGTGAGATTCTCAGGATCCAGAGTAGGTTTTGTGAGAAGTGATCTAATAATTGTGTCTTTAAGGTGGAAAGAACGTGACCAGCGTGGGGGGAGTGGTTTATTACAATAGTAATTAATGGACATTTGCCTAAGTAAGTGTGTAGGAAATGGATCTGAGGCACAGGCCGATGACCTCCTAATTATGTGCAGAAAAACAGTTGAGGAGTTGAGAGATATCAAATTGTAACTTGGAATGCTGAGCAGAGAGTGGTTAGAAGGTTAGATGAACAGATTCAGTTTTTGTTCTAAAAAAGGTCATAAACCTATCACAGTACTCTGCTGTGGAATGCTATGAGTGGAAGACAGATGAGCCTCTTAAAAAAGAAGTTACAGATCTATGACAGCCAGAAATCTTGCTCGTTTGTAGTTGACCAAATACTTATTTTTCACCGTTATCTGGAAATAAATTCATTAAAAATTCCAGACTGTGTTTATGCTTCTGATTGTTGAATAAATTCTTAACTTTTATTTCACTTTTTGTGTAAGCAACTTCTTCGAAACTTTTTGAACACAACAGTTAAGGTAAACTGTTAGGGCTGTAAAGTAGTAATTTAATTTATTGGTTTGGTCTTTTGTGTCAATGTCATGTCCTCTCAACACTTTGCCTGTTTCTTTTTTTTCTTTAGTTTTTCCAGAGTACTGTCTTTCAGTAACTGATCTGTTTCATTAACATGTTTCATGCCTTTTTGTACAGAGCCATCACCACTCATTTATGTGTTTGCAATGGCTCAGTGTAGCTGTCCTAATTTTAACTATTGCTTGTTGTTGTATGTACAGAAGAAAGATTGATTTGATTGTTCTTTATGCAGTCATCACACAACACAATAACCATCAACATCATAAATATCAGCAAACTGTGACTGAAACGGCCCAGGCAAGAGCATTATGCTAATACTTTCCCATTTAACCTTTAATTTTATTTAACCTGTAAAAAAGTTCAGTGAATGTTACAAACTAACCAAATTGAAAAGCCACTGATACACTAGCTGAAGTTACATTATGTAAGCAGAGGAAAGCTAGGATTATTGATGCAAATGTAAACTTGCTGAAAAAGCCAGTTAAAATGTTCACAAATTAATCACCACATCATTATGGAAAAAATATACCATTAACTTTTATAGTACAACTTGTGAATGTTTACAGTACTGATTATGAAGCAGTCAAATTACATTACTATGAATTGTCCATAAAAGATCATAGTAAAACGGTAAACATTTTAATACGAATTACGAAAAATTAATAAATGTTAAATCAGTTGAAACGCCCAATATTGGTATTTGAAAGAAAGGGTAACACTAATATACTCAATAAGCCAGAATAATTACACAAATGAGCCATAAGTGGCCTTCAGCCTGTAATTTTCAAACCTCTGTCCAACAGTTTTATTTATAACAGCATAGTTTTATAATATTTAGATTATGAATATTAAATCACATTTATGATAGCACAGTAGTTCTACAAATGTTCTTGTTTCATTTCTTCCCAAACACTAAAATAACTAAATACTTTTGATAAATGTCTAATAAAGTAACCCGATTCATCCAATAATTTTATTTAGAGAATATATTTAAACATGCTTAGAAGACAAGAGGTTTGAAAATGCATTTAAACATTGTAATAGTTCAATAACTAAGCTTACAAGATGAACAGGTATACATACTGGCTGATGTTGGCAACAGTGTCCATCCAGCTCTGTACACGCACTTTGTTCCTTACATTGGGGGGGTTACTGAATTCATGGATAACTGCTATATGATATGGATATGGACCACTAAATAACTTTCTCTCCAAAGCCAATGAATCTATCTGAAAAACAATTTATTTATTAAACAATTGTTATTTATTTATTGCACCAAATCAACGACTATTAAAGCAATGACAAATTTATAAATAAATGTAAAACAATTTAACAAGCAGTGTTAAAATAGATATAATTTAATTCCCACCTGGTGCATAGGACGCATATAAACAATACGATTTCTTTCAGGAGGCATACGCAACACTTGATCCAAGACCTGCTCCATATCTAACTTCTTGCACTGGGCATAATCAAAGCGATTTATTAAAGGAGCCTTTTCTACCTTTAAAAACTTGAGCACCCTACAGCGAGTGGCTAAAAAGATTACAAATGACATTAAAAATAGTTTTCAGTTTAATTATGGTTTAATTTCAGTACGGATGTCATGGCAAAATAACTTCTTAAGACCACTAACAAACTTACCATGAATAAACTGCATTTTAGGGCAATTCTTGAGCACCAGATCTGTGATGCCACAATTTGAAAGTGTGATCCCAACTAGGTTTTTGGATTTTAATGCAAGTCCCTAAAAAGTTAATACTTTAACTAGTAAATTATTATACATCATTGTTAAGTCAGTATATGAACAAAGTTCGTAAGTTTTGTCAGCCTACTTGTAAATGGTCATCCTCAGTCACCGGGTCGCTTGTACTCGTTGACTTGTCAGCTGTGAGTTTTCTTTTTACTGTACCACAATGCTTTCTGGACGGTTCTAAAAAGAAAAAAAACATTGTATAATCTGTTGTAAAATAACAGCATCAACCTAATATTATTTTTATAACAGCTTTAAAAACAATTAGTTATGGCTTTAACACACCGGCTATAAAGTATTTGGACATCATTAGTCTGTTATTCTGATTTTAATAACAAAATACAAGTATAATTTTTCGAACTGTAATAGTCAATGGAATGTGTTTTTGATGAGGCTGGTACTATTTTTTCTGTATTAATATTCCATAGTGGTAGCAGTGGCCTGGTGCTTAGAAAAGTGGGATTGTAATTTTAAGGTTGTTTATTCGATTTTTGGAGCTCATACATCATAACTAAACTGCCCTTGAACAAGGAACCAAACCTAGCTGCTGACCCCCGTGAGAAGTCATATGTGCTCACTCCCCCCTAGTGTATGTTCACTAGAGTGTGTATATCACGGCACAGATTAACTGAGGACAATTTGCAGAGGACAAATTTCCATGCGTGTAAAAACACAGGGGTGAAAAAAAATTCTATTCATTTAGAAACCCCGGCTGTTCACTTTGATCCAATTTGCTGTAAAGACACAATACAATCCACAAATCAGATTAAGGCACATAAAGATGCCTGTAGCCACAAAATTGCCGATTTGGACTTTGTAACAGAGCAGCAAGCAAGACATTTAAAGAAAGTTCTATTCTGATTTAGAAAAAAATTAACCGTGACAAAAAAATCTCCCATTTTTATTTTCCACTTTTGTGTCTCTGCATTGTAAAGCTCTACTTAATGCAGATTCTGGCAATTTTTAAAGATTTTGATTAGGAGTATAATTACATTTTTATATTCTTGCAAAATGCAATTTCTACTATTATATTTATATGCGTTGTTGCCAATATTAACATAAACATTTGAATTCAATATGTGCAGCTGTACATTTAACTGTAATGTAACTATTATTTACTTACTACTGATACATTTCTTTGGCACATACTAAAACCAAAGTAATTCTCTTATAATTATCCATTTTTTTCTAGAACTGAAAGTTACTACATTTTTAAAAAAAATTAATTTATTTATTTTTTTTATTTTTTTAGATTTGATCATTTTAGGAGGATATGTTTGTGCAGATAACGTTTACTGTGCAGAATATACCCATCTCACTTGTTTATTTTCACCAGGTAAAAATATATAACAGAACATTTGGGAAAAAAAAACATTTCACATTCAAAAGTAAAACCAAAAACAATTCAGTAACCAATATAGCCACCTTTCTTTATGATCACACTCAAAAATCAAAACCAAAAACAATTCAGTAACCAATATAGCCACCTTTCTTTATGATCACACTCAAAAATCATAGTTTCTGTCAGTTGCTTTGGCAGTTTACGATTAACATTGAATGCAGCAGCCACCACAGCCTCCCAGACACTGTTCAGAGAGGTGTACTGTTTTCCCTACCTGTAGATCATACATTTTATGAGGGACTACCAGTCCTCTATGGGATTCAGATCAGGTGAACAAGGGGTCATTATTTTTCTTCTTTTAGACCTTACTGGCAAGCCATGCTGTGGAGTATTTGGGTGCATGTGATGGAGCATTGTCATGCATGAAAATCATTTTCTTAATGAATACCGACTTCTTCCTGTACCACTGCTTGAAAAAAGTGTCTTCCAGAAACTGACAGCAAGTCTGGGAGTTGAGCTTTACTCCATCCTCAACCCAAAAAGGTCCCACAAGTTCATCTTTGATGATACCGGTCCATATTAGTACTTCTCCTCCACCTTGGCCCAGTCTAGATGTTTTATCTAATGTTTCTTGTTCAAAGGTGGTCGTTTTTCAGCCTTCCTTACCTTGGCCATGTCCCTGAGTATCGCACAGCTTGTGCTTTTTGATACTCCAGTACTGTTGCAGCTCTGAAATATGGCAAAACTGGTGGCTAAAGCCATTTTCTCGCCTGTTTCACTTTAATTCATGCGCAGTTATTTTGCGCCTTTTATTTTCAACATGCTTCTTGCAACCCTGACCCCCGTTTATTTGACATAAAACTCTTGATTGTTTAGTGATCACGCTTCAAAAATGTGGCAATTTCAAGAATGCTGTATCCCTTTGAAAAGTCGAAAAAGTCTTGCAGAGTCCATCAAATCTCTTTTCTGACCTATTTTGCTAAGGGAAATGAAGTTGCATAATAATTTTGCACACCTTATACAAGGTGTTGATGTCATTAGACCACACCCCTCCTCATTGCAGAGAGGAACAACACATGATTTACTTAATTGGTAGTTGGCTTTCAAGTCTACACAGATGGAGTAGGATAACATGTATAAAAAGGATGATGTGATCAAAATCTTGAATCTTGAATAAGATTGCAATAATAGATAATAAGAATAAGAATAGAAAAAGATTGCAATAATATTGCAAAGAGAAAAGTTGACAGCAGTAGTGACAGCAAAATTAAAGTCTATGAATGCCTGCCCAAGTGGTAACTTAGAAGGAAAGTTTTAACCTAAAGTTGAATGTTTCACACCTCTGCCATGCAGCCAAAATGGCTGATAGTACTACTGGGACCCCCAGCTTCCAAACAAGCTTTCATAGGAAAAACAAGAACTCTATTGTACGGTATATGTCTATATGTTTATATTACATTTGTACAGTGCCCTCCACAATGGCTAAAAGGGTGTTAAAAGCCTTAAAATATTTTTTTTTATTGCAGAAACATAATCTTACTCGGAAGAAATCATGACAAAAGCAACTTTCATAAATAAAACTTCGTGATTAAAGAAGAAATCCTAACTAAGAAATAATTCTTTCCCATAAAATGACCTGTTCCACATTTTTTTTTACAATTTTTAAAAAATAAATGTATTTGAATCATTTATGTCATTTCTACTGTAGTTTATAAAGTGGAACAAAGTGAATCTTTAATTAGTAATTAATCACTTCCTGTTTCCCTGAAATATAAATATGGTATTACAAAAGCTGAAGATGGGTCTTCACTGGGTCTTAATAATAGTTCCCAGGAGGCATTGTATTCTATTGCCTGTGTGAACTGGAAACCTGTTCTAAATAATGCTGTCAAAACATATTTCAGTGACAAAATAATCAACCACAAATACCAATTTTCCCTTCACCAAGAGTGGCAAACATTATGTTCATACATTGTTAGAAGTCACTCAATTTACTGGTTGCCAATGTTATGCCTTACCAAGGTCAGACACTAGTGGAGAAGAGCCCAATCTGCTGCAAGCACGGGTGATTGGTCGTCTCAAAACTATGTCTCCAGAAGCACTGTGAGAGGACACCACTTGATCATGCGGGTCAACAGAACTTAGAACATTAGCAGGTGCCATGCTATGCCCAACAGACTGCTCTGCTACAGCTCCCCGTTTATGCACATTAAGGCGTGATGCTTGCTCTACTGATCTTGGCTGACTAAAAGTACAAGCATTGCTCTCTGAGCCTGCATGAGGCTTTCTACAAGAGCAGTGTGGTCCTATTGCTGCTTTTTCCTTTTTTGTTGCATCTTTCAGGTTTGCTGACACCTCATTCTCATCAATGGCAAGTGAACCACTGGTCCCCTCTCTGTCAAAACTGTCTGCTGTGTCATTTGAAGATTTCATGCCAGCTTTTATCTGCTCACTCGTAACCTGGCATCCTTTCTCATGGCAGGAATACTGCCCACCCACACGGCG
This sequence comes from Hoplisoma paleatum, assembly GCA_028565875.1. Taxonomy (NCBI): domain Eukaryota; kingdom Metazoa; phylum Chordata; class Actinopteri; order Siluriformes; family Callichthyidae; genus Hoplisoma; species Hoplisoma paleatum. The sequence continues at coordinate 9,978 of JAOTRQ010096099.1, forward strand.
AATAGGAGTTTTTCCTTTATCTGTCAAAATAGAGCATCATTTACTATAGGGTCATGTCGTCATGCATGCCTCATTAGGGTGTGTGTGTGTGTGTGTGTGTGTGTGTGTGTGTGTGTGTGAGAGAGATGTATACTTTACATTTGGTGACTTCATCTATATCACCAGTACTCTTTTGTCTGTATAACACAGGGTTTTGCAGATGGCCACAACAGGCATGATTTTTTGCTGAAATCTCTTCATCCTCACTGTCAGAATCAGACATAACCACCAGATTTTTTGTTTTGGACACCTGCATACCACTAGGTCCTGAAAAAAAGAAGTTATTATTGAAATCGGTTCAGTAAAGGGTGACTTCATTAGGGTTGTACCAAATAGTCAATTGGCAAATCACCCACCTACCTCCTAAAACATAACTAATAACTAGGGCCGGGACTTTAACGCGTTAATTTCGATTAATTAATTACAAAGATTTTAACGCGTTAAAAATTAACGCAATTA
>JAOTRQ010096120.1:0-10475 GCA_028565875.1 Hoplisoma paleatum
TGTAATTGCCGAGATACTCTGGGAATCGGTAACGGTCCACAGAGTAACCCAGGGTCGAAGTCGACTGAAGGGTAAAACAGATAGAAGGTTAGGTAAGGAATTATATAGGATGTCTGGCACTGATTGATTATATTTACATTATTTCTTTTGGGGGAAAAAGATTTAACATACAAACATTTGAATTAATAGCTATAAGGATGTAATTATGTTTGTAAGTCAAGGTTCAACTGTAATAATAAAGGATAAATCCTGGTATTATTTTCACAGATCACCTGGAAAGATGAAAGTTTTATTTGTTAGCTATTTATTTATTTATTGTGTTTTTATTCCACTGTGTGTTTCAGGTCTGTCGTTGGCGGGGATTTAACAGTCGTCTGTAACGCAGGATGTCACTGTATGAAGGAAGTGTATAACCCGGTGTGTGGAGCTGATGGCATCATGTATTACTCTCCGTGCCATGCCGGCTGCAGTGCTGTTAACTGGACACACAGACACGCAGGGAGACAGGTACTACAGACAGTCCACACCGCAGTTCAGTTATTATGATGAATCCTTAACCCTAGAACACTGAGGTTAATATGAGTACCACTATCACTAACGTTGGGGATATTTTACCTGGTATAAAGCGCCTGATTTAAACACACAAACACAAACATCGCGGTCAATTTCATTGATAAATTATGTTCTTCTCTATCAGTAACGTTGGGTTAAAATCACAAGAACCCGGAGCCTCTTGAAAACAACATAGATGTCAGGAGGGAATCAAACCAAACCATTAATGACATCACAGTTCGTCCAGAAACTGCACAAAGTCTCACCGTGTAACTCAACAGCAACACAATGAAGATCATTCATAATTCTTTATTATTTTGTTATTATTATGTGTATTGGTTTTAGTCTATTACTATTTATTATTACTATTACTGTTTTATTTATTTTTTGTGTCATGAAATGCGCTTCTAAATCAAATCTGTTATTATTATTATTATTATTATAAAATCATGTGACAACAATTGTGTGTGTAAAAATCACTCTGCGTTAGTGTTCTAGGGTTAAACGGAACCACGACTGTCATAAGTCATTATGACTTACTATGCATAAAGGGAATGCATTAAGTGTGTTTAAGTGAGTTAAAACTTAACATCACCATAGCACAATGTTGTGTGTGTGCGTGTATACACATAATAGAAGTGTTCATAGGTTTTCATATCAGAATGTGTGTGTGTATGTGTGTGTTTAGGTGTTTACAGGATGTAGCTGTATAACAGTTAATATATCCCGGACTGATGAAGGCATAGCCGTGGCAGGAAAGTGCAGCTCCTCCTGTAACCACATGCCGGTCTTTCTCACCTTCTTCTTCTTCATCATCTGCTTCACTTTCCTCTGCAGCATCCCAGCTCTCACTGCCACGCTCAGGTACGTCGGTCCACTTTGCTCTGTATGTCATTATAGCGTGTTATTACTTTATTCAAGACTTCTTTTTTAATTATTTCTTCTTCAGGTGTGTTCCCGATAGTCAGAGATCGTTTGGTTTGGGCATCCAGTGGATTGTAGTGCGAACACTCGGTATGCTAAAGTTTATTTATTTATTCACCGTAACTTTTCATGATAGATCAGTAACAGTCGACAGATCTCAGCTTATTATGATTAAATATAAGTTGTATTCTTAACCATGACTTAATTGTTGATCATTATTGCCTCTTAAATAAAACCAGTAACGTATGCCAGGAGTATTTTTGTATCAGTAGTACTGCACTGAATGCTGGGATATGTTTTTTCTCATGTTTTAACTGTTTTAACTTCCAATGACAACCTGTAATTAAGTGCCTGTTTTGCTAAAGATATTATATTTATAGTTATTATTAACTATCATAGTACTATATGTCTTTGTATTAACTGGTATAGTGTTTAGATCCAATCAGCACACGGAAAGATGAACTTTTCTCAAAGAAGGAGGATATTTATTGTGTACAAATAATAATAAATTAGTCAATAAGTCATTGTTGCGGAATGACATTTGTGGAGTTTCCTGCTTTATTGTTGCAACATCAGTTTCTATCTTGTGATGTAAAAACTCCTCGTATTACATTTTTGCATGATATCGATGGTTTCTGTAGTCGAGAGGTGGTTTTATTCATTCACTAGACCACTTAAGGTCCAGATGTTAAATGCACGGAGCACCACGGCTTAACATTCCAAAATGTTAGTGCGGAAAAGTCATTAAAGCTTAAAGAAACGTCGGCGTCTGATTATTTTTTTATAATATTAGGACATATTCCTCTTTTGCTGCAGGTGGCATCCCGGGTCCGATCGCATTTGGCTCAGTGATCGACATCTCGTGTCTGCTGTGGCAGGAACAGTGTGGAGAACAAGGGTCCTGTTACCTTTACCAGAACTCGGCCATGAGCCAATACACACTCATCGCTGGCATCATCTATAAGGTCATTTTGAACTCTCAACACACACTAACGGTGCTTCCAGCCTGGATGGTGTTGGGATGTTTACATCTTATAGTTTGTGGAGTGTGAACGCACTAGGCTCTAAAACATGGCGTTCGAAGTGTGCAAGTGCACAATTTGATTTGAGACAATGCCGGACACTTCTGCACTTTTTTTGCACGTCGGTACCAGTTCAATTTTAATACCAATATTATTTTTATTATTATATCGGAATCATATTAAATAAATGACAATCCCATAAAAAGATTTATTTAGAATATTTTTTCACCACTGTGCTGTTTATTATTATTATTATTATTATTATTATTATTATTATTATTATTATTATTATTATTCCTCTGCATTGAATCTGATTCATGCAGTGAAACACGCATTTACACACACTAGTGAACGAACACTAGGGGGCAGCAGTGAGCACACATGCCTGGCACATTTTTACCGGGGAGCGGTTGATGACCTGTTGACTCTTAGAATTCAACTATCAACGTATAATCAACCTTCTAATACTAACAGCTCCCCGGGCGCCGTGGCTGTTTACTGATCCGGGCATGTGTGCTCACTGCTGCCCTCTAGTGTGTGTAAATGTGTGTTTCACTGCACAGATCGTGTTCAATACAGAGGAATCATTTCTAAGTGTGTAAAAATGATTGTAAATAAATCTTTTAATGGGATTTTTAACCGTTTTATTAACAAGCATAAAACTAAAACGTAGGTTAATAAAATAATGAAATAAAAGATATAACAGGGCTTTTCTGAGAAGGATGTAGTACAGGAAAAAGAAGTAAGGGAAACATTATGATGTGAACTTTTCTATTCTTTTATTCTCTCACAGGTTTTGGGTACATCGTTCTTCATGTTGGCAAGTGTGCTGTACAAACCTCCTCCCGAATCTCCTCAGAGTAGTTGTGAGAACACCGACCAAAGTGCAGGAGCTCGAGTCTTAGAGGGTGAAGATCTACCGATCAAAGACCTGCCCCCTGAGATCATAGCCAACGTTCACGCCCGGCTGTGATGCCCGATATTACCCTCGCACCTGCAACAATGTGCCAATCTGCATTCTTTCATCAGTATTACAGGAAGATCATACACACACACACACACACACATTAACACAATTACATGTCTGTTATCTTTCTTGGATTGCAGACCAGCCAGACTGTGCATCCCCCAGGATTGTACTAGGCTGTACTGGCCTCACACTGACATGCCACCAGAAGGGCAAACCTCAGTTTGTTTTGTTCTCCAACGTGCTGATCCATGTCGCACAAAGCCGGAACATTTATAAACCATTTATTACACAACACCTGCACTAAATGTTCCTGGTCAGACACATCTGCCGTCCTACAGGTCCAGCACATATGCATGAAACGAAAGAAAATGAAGATGAATGAAGGCTGCAGTCAGAATAATTTTGTTTTGTGTGTGCGTGCGTTTATGTTTATATTAGAACGTTACCATGTTTTCATTTTTAAATCTCGATATTTCTATATTTAATTGTAATGTAGTGTAGACACTTCCGTCTTCTGCTGCTGTGGGATCACCGATTGCAGTCGAGATGTGTGTACTGCTCACAATCAAGCCTTTAAAGTAACACTTATTTACTCAGGCATTCTGCACTGTTGGGTTCAAATGTGGAGGAATAATTCATACGGGTGTAAAAAGCACAGTGGTCAATAAGAGTCTTGGCACTGTTGTGCTAGTGGAATTTCCTCCTGTGCTACATCCACACTTTTGTTATTATTCTTTTTAACATCATGTAGAATTGCCACGGTTTGTGCAGTATTTCTGTACACATGTGATCAAGCTGTACCACGTAGAGGTTTGGGCTGGAAGATTTGACTCCTGTGGGGTATGTAGAAAAGGGGTGGCACGTTTTTTGAGTTGCACTACTGACACACAGTAAGAAAGTGATCGTTTAAGGGCCATGGCACGCCATTGTGCGCAGTCGTGTTGGACAGTTGTTGAATGGATGCATGAATGTTAAATGAACAGTTTATTTCTGAATTTATATTATTTATATATTATTCAGGGACAAATCAAACATACAATTAGGTGCATAAGTCCTGGCACAATATTTCTGATAGTTTATTATTCTTACTTTGCTTATTTAGCACAATTAAAGACATTAAAAGCAGCTTTTGCTATAAACATAAATGGAATAAATCGACATCACAAAACTCACATGTTTAAATCGTAGCCCTGGGAGCTTTACAAACAACTGGCTAGTCTGGGAATGGCAACGTCGACAGGATTCCTCATAAATGCTGCAATTTTGACCTCTATTGGCTTATAAGCCTACACAGAGACGGGGGATCGTAGGGATCAGTGCGTGACGTGCAAATCTAGAGGTCATCTAGATTTTAAAAAGATGTTTATGTTTAAATGTGTTATGTTTGGTTGGTTCTGGCTAAAGTTAAAGAAAAAACGATCTTTTTCTTTTATGTTGACAATCTGAACGAGGTCAAAAGTTTACATACGTGTGTAGAAGTGGCACATCGAGCAGTCTTTGATTTCTGTTTTAGCTTTATTCTGTCTGTCCAAATTGGGTAATATTAGGCTGACAGGTCGACTGTCTTTCTGCAGATTTTGTTTGATGTTTCTGGCTAATCATCCTTATACATGTACACTTGTTTTATTCAGAGGCACTTGAATAGCACGTATTAATAACTACTATAAAATACTAATAAATTACTTAGATATATTTAAAAACTGATGCTCCTACAGTGAGTGGAAATGTATTTAAATCAATTGTTTTAAACTGGGTGTAAGTGTTGCCTTGCTAGAACGGTCGTCCCCAACTGGTACCACTCCATTGATCATTTATTACAGAAAAATTATAATAATAATAATAATTTGATATCGCTACAAGAGCATTTCGATTTGTATCACTCTTAGGGTGTCCTTCTACAAAATCACCACTCGCACTATGAGCAGCGTCTCAGCGCTTTGAAACCACAAAAATCTCAGGATCCAAACTGATTTGACGTTCTGCTGTCTTTTTAGTTATAATCCAGCCACCACCTTCGTTCTGTGAGCTAAACGATGATAAAATTATTTTTTTTAAAGGTTGGGGACGACTGTGCCAGAGTACATGACACCGTGAAACATTAACTGCACTTTATACATCAAGGGAATCTACTAGTTTATAACCAGTTATATCAATTATCTAGGCTGTTGTATTAATATATTCTTAAAGCCTTTATAAATGACAAGAAATCGTAAAATATGAGCTAAAAGTGCAAACATGCTTAATAACTTTTTTTAATGTTTAAAAATGTGCAAGTATTTTGTCTGGAAGGCCTGAATAAGTTACCTGGTAATATAGGGTCTGTTTAAAAAAAAAAACACACACACACACATGTTTTAAACCGACTCTATATGAGCGGCTCGAACAGCTTCTCTTCTGAGAATCCCTGGAATTTGAAGAATGTCTTTGTATGGGAATTTGTGTCCATTAACTCAAACGAGCATCTGTATGGCTGGGCACTGATTTCAATTCATTCCAAAGCTTTTCAATGTGTGAATTTTATTAAATCACATGTTCTGATTTTTCTTTCTTTTTTGCCAAAATATTAGTTTTGAATAAGTAACTATGCTTCTAAAAAGGAAAACTGCTGAATGAAAAACCTAATGCACTTATAAATGTTTCATTATTTGCACACGATGCTTTTTTTGTTATTAATGACTGCAAATGGCTGTGCAGTGTAAACCGTGTTGGTGCCATTAAACATTCGTGATTGTGATTGTGAGGTCGTACTTCAATATGACTGAAAAGAACCAATGTCATCTGTTGATTTGATTCTGACGTGCCATCTCGTTTATTACAATTCAGAGATGTTTTGTATTATTTGGTCTGGTTATTTGTTTAAGACCTCTTTTTGATGTTACAATGAATAAATGTTTACATAAAGCAAAGTCCATTTTTTGTGTTTGTGTGTGTGTTTAATTTAAATCAGATTCTGTCTGGGTTCGATTCCCAGGTAGGGGGCAGTTTATGTTTTTTCTGTGTGCATGTTCTCCTCATTTCTGTGTTGCTTTTTCCTGGATGTTTCGGGTCACAGAATCACGTTGGTGTGTGATGCTGTGCTAAAACCACCAGGCCATGAATGCAGCAATCTGTTAAACTAAAAGCAAAAATTATTATAATTGAATTGTATTATAGATTCACTGTGACATCACTTACATCACTGTTTTAATTAAGACTTACTACAGATATCAGATTCATTTCATTGTGTGTAATTAAATGGATGATTGTGGATTTGTGCCTGTTTCAGAATGCACATGTTTAAGGAATTTAGACTGTAATTAATAGTCTGACCACGAGATGTCAGCATTGCCTTAGTTCTGACTTAATCCTTAAGCTTAAATGAACCTGGTGATTTTTCTGAAGATGAAAAGCATCATGTTTGTCATTTATTTTTATTTTCTTGATTTAATATATTATAGTTAATTATATTTTGGTTTCCCTATTTTAATTTTAAGTCCTTAATCAGTTCTTGCTGGATATATCATGTGCCGTATTTATACTTTTAACCTGTGTGTATAAAAAGCTGTTATATCCTTCTAAATTAGTGAACAATGCTAGATGGGTAACGCCGGCGCCTCATAGCTAGCCTTTCTGTGTGGTGTTCATTTTGCTTGTCGGTGAGAGACTTTGGATGGATGGATGAATGGTTGGTTAGTTGGATGGATGGTTGGTTGGATGGACGGATGAATAGATGGATGGTTGATTGGTTGGATGGATGGATGGTTGGTTAGTTGAATGGATGGATGGTTGGATGGATGGATGAATAGATGGATGGATGGTTGATTGGTTGGATGGATGGATGGATGGTTGGTTGGTTGAATGGATAGTTAGATGGATGGATGGTTGGATAAATGGATGGTTGGATGGATGGATGGTTGGATGGATGGTTGGTTGGATGTATGTATGAAGGGATGGTTTGTTGGATGGATGGATGGATGAATGGTTGGTTGGATGAATGGATGGTTGGATGGATGATTGGTTGGATGGATGGGTGGTTGGTTGGTTGGATGGATGGTTGGTTGGATGGATAGTTGGTTGGATGGATGGCTGGTTGGTAGGTTGGATGGATGAATGGTTGGTTGGATGGATGGTTGGATGGATGAATGGATGGTTGGTTGGATGGATGGTTGGATGGATGGATGAATGGATGGATGGATGGTTGGTTGGCTGGATGGATGGATGGTTGGTTGGATGGATGGATGGATGGATGGTTGGTTGGTTGGATGGATGGTTGGATGAATGGATGGATGGATAGTTGGTTGGTTGGATGGATGAATGGATGGATGGATGGATGGTTGGATGGATGGATGGATGGTTGGCTGGATGGATGGATGGATGGTTGGATGGATGAATGGTTGGTTGGATGGATGGTTGGATGGATGAATGGATGGTTGGTTGGAAGGATGGATGGATGGATGGTTGGTTGGATGGTTGGATGAATGGATGGATGGTTGGTTGGATTGATGAATGGTTGGTTGGTTGGATGGATGAATGGATGGTTGGATGGATGGATGAATGGATGGTTGGTTGGTTGGATGGATGGTTGGATGGATGGTTGGTTGGATGGTTGGCTGGATGAATGGATGGTTGGTTGGTTGGATGGATGGTTGGATGGATGGATGAATGGATGGTTGGATGGTTGTTTTTTTCAGTTGGATTGCAGTTGAGTTTCATTGATGTAGTTTTTTTTTTAATCAGCATTTCAGATTATTGACAGGATTTGATCGTTTCCTCCACAGACACAACCGAGCATGTTTATGTAGACCCCCAGCCAGCACTTCCGTCTGGGTTCAGTGACATTTTAACCCAGATCAGAGAGGAGTTTGGCCACCATAATAGACTGCAAAACCATCCATGCACTCATTTGCATTCGTCTGCGGGAATAAATAAATAAAATTCTCAGCTCAGTCACTGATCATCTTTTTCACTGCAGTAAACACTGCAGCGACTCTCCATCCATTCATTGTTAAAATATCTCCAATTTGCAAATTCGCTTTTTAATATGAACGTGCCATTTTGGTCATAGATACAATATGTGTTTTGTGAAGCATGAAAATGTGGAGTTATTTCATACTAAGTCTAGTTCCTAAAATGTTCTGCAATGTCCTGTATTTTCAGCTGAATCACATCCCCCAAAAATGCAGGTTCTCAGTAAAACAATCGACCGCTAACAGCACCACGAAGACAAAACAAGTCACTTATATCTAATATGACAAATTTAGCTGTACAGAGAATGTAAACGCTCATGCTTACGTTTAAAACCGAACATTTGCTGTGTGTGTTTTTTGCTCCGTTGACTCACAGAATGTTTAGTGGAAGAAAAAATAAAAGCTGCTTTGTTTACTTTGACGATGTACAGTGACATTTATATTTCTAGCTCTCAGCAAATGCTTTTATTTAATTATGCAATTCTGACTGAATACACTTTGAACAATCGAACGGAATTGCATAATTTCTAATAAAAGCGTGGAGGGAACTTTTGCTCTGGAGAAACCCGTTAGTGATGATCGTGTTCTTATGAATATTAACCCTGAAGCTTCACATTAAGCCATTTTTTAATATTATTTAGTAGAACCAAAATAAGATCGTGATTGGAATCACGTTAAATGGACAGTGTAACCTAGTGGGTAGAGCGTTGGGCTAGAAACCCAAAGGTTGGAGGTTCAAATCCAGGCTCTGCTACACAGCCACTGTTGGGTCCTTGAGCGAGACCCTTAACCCCGTCTGCTCCAGGGGCGCCGTACGTTGGCTGATCCTGTAATAGCGTTCTGACCCCAAAACTTCCAGACTTGGTAAAGTGACTTAGTGTCCATGAATGTCCAAGTATTTATAAAGTGACAGTGTCTTACTCCAACTTACAAGCGCTGGAATATGTGAAGAAAGAACGTAACAGAAGTTGTACTGTACGTGTTCACGTCTTCATCAATTGAGCCACAACCTATGTGATTAATCTACACACTACCTACACAAAGCGGTGCATCACTTATATTATACTTACAACTTACGGTTGTATCAGGACTATACTATACTAGACTATACAAGACTAGACTAGAGATCAGAAGGTCACCGGGTTCAAGCCCCACTACCACCAAGTCACTGAACAGGCGATGGCTCCAAATGTCACAGACAGCAGATGAGCAGATTAGTGAAGTAACAACCAGTTGTGAAGAGTTGTGATTTCCTCTGAAAATGCCGCCCCGAGCTGAATGACTACTTACGGACACGCCTTTCAATAATATTTTCCTTCATTTACATTCATCCAAAACAACTACTTGATATGACTTCTTGCTCTACAGAGAGAACGACGCCAAGAAGTGAATTAATAGAGACTCACCCATATTAAAAGACAACACAGAATGATGACTCCGGTATGACTCAGTTTGATACCTATCGACCCCTAATCCCATTTGGACCCCATCCTATGCTATCTCTGGCTGCTCTACAGAGCGTCTGTTTTGCTGTTAGAGATCCCGCCTTGTTTCCAAAACTACATCATAGGTTTTTTTTATTATTATTGAGACCTAACTAAATTATTATTATCATTAGAACTGAATTAGTCACAGACTGAAAACAACTGTAATCCCTAATCATCGGGTGAAATGACTTACCTACAAAACCTACAATTAATCCGAGGATAAATACATACCTGCACTGACCTTGAAACCAAAGATAATAAATAATAAAGTGAGTCAAAACATCATAACTGATGGATTCCATGAACCTATGCATGACTGCAATGCTGGCTAAATTTCTCTCTATCTATTCGTTTATCGTCCGTTTTACCAGTTCCTGGGGTCGGACGTTAATGTTTGGAGCTTTGGAGTTTTCCGTCCGGATGCCCTTCCTGACGACTACCACCAATAAGTGGTGGCAACTTGTGAGACTACTGGACAATTTCACATTTCCAATCAGCCTAGTGCATGTTTTTGGACTGTGGGAGGAAACCGGAGTACCCGGAGGAAACCCACGCTGACACTGGGAGAACATGC
>JAOTRQ010096130.1:0-10474 GCA_028565875.1 Hoplisoma paleatum
CACACATTTATAACCTTTAATAACATGTTACTATTAATAATGAATGATATTCATCTATGTGAAGATGCTGATCATGTAAATGATTTCTCACAATAAGTTTCAACAATAATGTAACAAGGTAGAAAACAATTAAATATCAATTTAGGGCCCGCGGGCGACTCATGAGGTCCTTTCGGGCGACACCCGCGGGCACCACGTTGGTGACCCCTTATATAGACAGACAATGTGTGTGTATACGAATACTGACCCCCTTCCTACTGTATGTTGTGCTACTGTTACACAAACGATCGATCATGTATGTGGGATAATATTCTTTTTCGGTACTTTTATTTGTTTATTTATATGTTATGACATTTATTTTTCAGCCTCGGTACCCGCTGCCTGAACCTGCTGGGATTCCAGCAGTTTATGGGCGATAATGAATTAACTTCCGATCTCATCGATGAGGGCAGGGAGTTACTGAGAAGAGGTCAGTGCCGTTCGTCAAAGCCGTTAAGGGACCGCTTCCTGTATTTCCTATATTCTACATATTTTATTTGATTCGAATATTCTTTTCTAATTCTTACTCTTATTCTACACTGCTCACTAGGATCGGAGACAAACACAGAATTATTTAAAAAACTTAAATCTTAGATCTTAACAATTACGCACATCTGTTATTTTTCCAGACTTGCACGAACCAAAGTAAACAACAACAACAATAACAACAACGAGAACAAAAGATCATTTTCTTTGTTTTTCTCTTGGTTACAGAGAGAAGAAAACGACAAAGGTTAGAAGATGGAGAGAACCGAAGGAGGGTGAGTGGCGAGGGTGTGGTCACATGTTATGGTAGTTTTCTGACCCACTATGTGGGCAGGACATGATGGCCAAATTAGAGTCAGATTATCAGGAGTAGGAGTAACCAGAGTGATTAGTGTATTGTCAGGGCTAACTGGAGCCATGCTGACCACAGTGCATCCCTGGGCTCGACAAAACACATTCTTAGTCTGTGTATAATGCTGTATAATGAGTGAGTTCCATTAAGTGATCGATTTTAAGTTATTCAGAACAACAATATCTGTCTATCAGGAAATGGAAACGTATGACTGCAATTACTGACTGAAATTTGTGTGATTTTAATAAAATTTTTCAATATTTGGTCTTACTGAAAGCGCCTTCTGCATTTCCACACTTTGCCAGCGTTCTGCAGGTGTCGAACGTAGTCGTAAACAATCTAAATAATTCATTAGATACTGTTGGATGTGGAATAATAATTCAAAATTGTTCTGATAGGAATGGCGAGAGCGTTACGGGCAGCAACGAGATCCGGAATCGACGACCAGGAACCGAGCCGCCGTCTCCGAACCGAAGGAAAGCGGTTATGGAGACGCGTTTGGCTCTAACAGACGTGAGTTACGTACCACAATCCATCTGCGCCAGTTGTAGGATTTTGATCGTGTTTTAATGGCGCTCTTTTACAGAAGCCAAATACTCTCGCGGCAGTGCCGGCCGCTCCGAGAGGGATCGCATCGAGCTCCTGCAGGACCAAGAACCGCTGGACTTTAATGCAGAATCGGTGACTGATGACCCGCTGGAGACAAACAGGTCTAAAATACAAACGAGCAGAGATCTGAGACAGCAGTATAGGTTTTACTAGCCCTGACTGTCTATCACTTCATTGTTAGTGTTTAGCAGACACTTTAATCAGAAATGTAATGATACATACTACCCACAATGCTTTTTTATCTAAGCAAATGAACAATAACACAACACTAGATTCGTGTTTTGTGTTAAATAAATATATATTATTTATTTATATCATGCAGGTACCTCCGTCTCTCTACGGTGAAAATAAGTTCATTTAAAAACACTTTTGGATTCAAAAGAATCAATCAAGTGTATCGATTCATATCGATACTTGCTGAATCGTTTGGACAATTAAGGCTTAAAGGACTTGTCCAAAGGTCCAGCAGTGACACTTTGTCATTGGTGGGATTTAAACCAGCAGCATTATGGTTATCAGTCACGTACAACCCTCTCTCGTTTTGTGTGTGTGTGTGTGTGTGTGTGTGTGTGTGTTACAGGCATGTAGGAGGGAGGTACCTGTCCATGTCTTCCTCACAGAGCAGAATCTTCGATGATGTATAAAAGCAGTGGGCGGAACAGGAAGCCAAAAACGAGCGTCCGGGCTGGATGGAGGTTTTGCTCAGCCTCGTCATGTAAGAAGGAAGAACGTGGTCCTTATAAACGTGCCACTCATAAGGACTTCAGGTGGAGACGAGAAAACACTCAAACAATCTACAGACGTTTACAAAGTTTTAGACACTCCTGGTCACAAGAATTTAAAAGCAAGTTAATAAAGTAAGTAAATAAACATAATATGCAACGTTCAGCAAATTAAAGGAAAAAGTCAGCACGCTGGTTCAAATCTCAGCTTTGCTACCTGCGAAATCTCGATTCTGCTGGATGGTAAAAGGCCGTATTAAGTGGGACTTCCAACGCCGTGAAGTACCCTGTGCAGAAGTGGATGAGGTAGAGAAAGTGTGGCGGGGCGGTGGGGTAGGGGATTATGTTCTCCTTAAACACAGGTGGTATTGTCAGCAGTTAAAGATGCTAAATAATGCTTAAAAATGAAATAAACAATTGAATCTTACCAGGGGTGTCCAAACTTATGAAACCGAGAGTTTAGATTACAGCTTTCAGTGTTGTTTAAAGCACCCTTGTTCACTTTCATCTTTCCGGTTTCTAGAACGATCTATAGTGTGCACTTTCTCTCATCGATCCGCGTTAGTCTTCATTTTTGCCTATTAAAGAGAATGAACAGAAACGGCTGCATTTATTATAACACACAAAACATCTGCCCAACTATTATCTAGTTTCACCGCTGATTAATCCTGTTTAGGTTCACGTTGGGCCAAACGCTGGACGAATACACTAAACACCAGAACAGGTTGCCGGTTCGTTGCAGGGTACAGAGACGAACACGCACAGACTAGACAATTACAGGAACTCCAGATAAGTTGACTGCATGTTTTTGGAATGTCTGAGGAAAACCAGAGTACCTGAAGGAAATCCAGGCAGACACGAAGAGAACATGCAAACTCACACACAGAAAGCCACAGACTGCCTTACTTGGATTGCCAATAGTATTCGTGTTTTCAGTATGTATTTTGGTTTCTTTGGGAATCTATAGGAATATAATAAATAATTAATCTTCACTTTGATGTTTGTATTTTATAAAATGATATATAGAGAGAATCATATTGCATTTGTGGGTACCGCTACATCTTAGTAAGGCCAGATGAAAGTGGACGAGGGTGCTGATACAACAGTGAAATGCAGATTGTGTAAAATCCTCCTGCCTGATACGCTGCATGTTAACGCTTCATCATTTCTCCTCCGTGCTTCAGACTTCTTGCCCTCCAGACCTCGTCTGCAGTATAAATCTCAACGTGACGATCTTTCAATCCGCAGCCCGACTCGACGAATCATTCGTAATAAAATCAAATCGGCTATTTATTTTTAAATGTGTGTGCAGAAAAAAAGTGTTGCCGAGATGAAGCATTTTCTCACTGTTCTACTGAAATGTATTAGCAGGTTCTGGATCCAGTGTTAACCAGTGGAAACCTTAAATCGCCTTAATTGTTAGATTTGCTTTCTTATTGGTGGATTCACTGTAATAGATTTATTTAGGGGTTTCGCACATATAAAGAAGAGTCCCATTTAGGGGTTTCACAAATGTAAACTAGATCTTTAAAAGTATAATAACGAAGAAAGACTTGTGAACACAGACTCAATCTTTTCAATCCTGATGATCAAGACAACATTTATTACAGATTACAGAGGTACAGATCATATTAATGACACTCTAATAAAACATCTGCGCTATCAGTTCGAACTAATAATTTTCCTTTAAATAGAAAAGTAGAACCCTTGTTCTATCCTTACTGTAAGTCACTTTGGATCTGATTTGGCTACTAAATGTTGAGAATGTGTGTATAAAGTCTACACACATTAAATAAATGTCTGTTAGTTTATGTTTTGGAACATCCGTATGATGTTCTCCCACCTCAGCCGATAAACTCGAATACTCTCCTGGGTCTCACGGGTCTATAACGATGGATTAAATATGTTCTTAAGAGATATTCTTTTCACTTTAGGTAATTATGCGCATGACTAGATGAATCTTTTCGCTGCTGAATTTTATCTTGGCGACTCCTGTAACAGAACTTGCTGTTTTATGTAAATACTTTATACATACAGAGAACGATATTTTATTCTCTCTGCTGGCATTAAATTATTTTTTAAATTAATGGTTGTGATTTAACATCTGGTTACTGTGTAAGGGCCTTTTGTTACTGTGACGGGGGGAATTGTTACACACCATCACATGAACTTTACACACCCAGACATTTAGACAACTGCAGCATCTTGATTTTATCATTCTAACTTAAAATATGATTATTAATGCTGATTGAAGTGGTGAAATGATGTATTAGCTGTTCTCGTGCTTTACTTGGACAGGATTTGTTGGACAGAATTTATTATCCTTTGTTCCTTTTGGTTGTTCTGTATAACAGGTCTTCGACACCTATTTAATATGTCGTGTTTATGTGGTACCTGTCTTACAACTTTGTAATAATTGTGCATTAATGTAATACACACAGGTGATTTAAAATCAGAGTTATTATTGGAAAAATATTTAAAGCAATTGCTGAAAGAGTAAGATTTATAAGTTATGAAATGAAGAATTTATTGTGTGTGTGTGTGTAACATTTAGCCCGCATACTAATGTTAGATTATAATAATGTCAGACAATATAAGAAATAAATGTAAGTAAAGGTTCAGTAGTGGCTGAGGCTGGATTCTTGATGTAGGTTGATCTGCACACATAGTTCAGGGTAACAATTATAGTATGAAGATCATATTTTGAGAATTAATACTTTTACAGTGGCCAAAAGCAAAACATTGAAAACATTAAAGATCTACACACTTCAATAATCCTCAGGAAAACTCTGCAAACATCTCCAAACCCAGACAAACCTTATCGAATTTCAACAACCTGCTACAAACCTCTTAATACACTTGCAAACCTGTACAGACTTCTACAAACCTCTACAAACACCTACACATCCATACAAACCTTAACATATCCATGTAGACCTCGACAAATATCTTTTATACACATAGAAAACCCTCTAAAAACCCCAACAAACCTCAGGAAAACTCTACAAACTCCTACAAAGATTCAAAGAAGCTTTATTTGTCAAATCTATATTACAAGATTAAAATGCGTTCCTCTTCTACAGGGAGAAAGGCCGCAGCGAATTTCACGCGCCGCCCACAGACAGAAAAATAAAATCGGGAAAGTTAGGTTAAAAAGACCGACCCCCACACTGTGATTTTTCGGTCACAGTGTGAGGAAAGGCCAACTACAAACTACAAGCCCAGACATTCCTTTATTGAATCCTTATTTAATCCAAATCCATATAAACTTCAACAAACATCTACAACCCTCTACACACCCACACAAACCTCGACATACCTCTACAAATCTTTACAAACCTTTACACACCCAGAGAAACCTCTACAAACCCCAACAAACATTTACAACCCCCCATTTCATGATATAAACATAATGTTGTTATTAAAAGAGTAGAGTTATTCCGGCACTACGGTACCATGTGTGAGATGGACGGTTCATCGGTGTATATTAGACCTGACTGACTGACTTATTGCACTACTGGGAATTCGATCTATGGATACCAGTGTTAATAATAATTTCCCACTGTGTCACCAAAGTTCCCCACAAGTTCCCTATTAAGAAACTTAACGGTTAAATTACGATTATTCTTGAGATAAGAGTCTGAAAAATGCATTTGATTCATTTGTAAAAACATTGCATTTATAAATTCGTTTTTGTTTGTTAGAGCGACTAGTTTCCATGCACAGGGGATTCACTAGTGATCAAAACACTAAATGCTTATTAAAATTCAGCTTCTTCAGGTATTTTTGTGGCAGCTTTTCAGCTCTTAACAAGAAAAGTAAAGTGGCTTCTTAAAACGGAATATTCGAGTGTGCGGGCAGGAGAATTGTCCATTCTCAGGCTATTCTGGGGTTCAGTGGTTTATTTGATAGAGGCTTTACCAAGCAGATAAATAAAAGATGTCTTGCTGTATCAGGAACTTTTCGACAAATGAAATGCAATACAGTGAAACGAGGCGCATCATACACCCAGTCTGCTCCTGCAGCGTTGGAACAATGACACTGGGGTTGCTCAAAGCCTTTTAGAAGCCAGATTTATTTAAAGTATCAGGTTCGTTTATGCCAAGTTGTTGGTCAGATATGATGACATTTTTTCACTGCGCTGTCACTTTAAGAAGCTTTTTTTCCAGGACATTTACGTTTGTATTATTGATGGGTGCATTTGCCCGGTGGTGTAATTGGAATGCTTTCTCATTTTCTGGAATAGGTGTAATATATCAATAGCAATGGCTGTAATATATCAGATGCTGGAAGCCTACTATTTATGTCATTTTTGTTTAGTTCGATAGATTTATGAATAAATGTACTACGACCCTGGTTGCCCTTTTAAGTAAAGTACTTCTAAGTAAGTAACTTCAACTGGCATTTACATTTCGTATAAGTTATTCTTATTGTTATATTTATTGAACAAAAAGGCTTATTTTCCAGTAGAGACTCAGTGGTGTTGCGTTTTTCAAGTCAATTCAAGTCAAATTCCACCGTTTAACTTTTTAAAGAGAACATTTATTACTTGCTTCATTTAGATTTTGAAATTATATCAATTATGATCTACACTTGGTACCTTTTCATTGTGTATAAAATGAAATGGGAAAGTGACTTTCCAGCGAGTGAGAAATGGCCTCTTTTGTTGTTTATGCCCACTGATTTAAACCACCAGACTAAACCACTTTCTTAATGTGTCCCTGAGTGTCATAGTTTTCATTCACTGTCATATTAAACGTCTTTAACACGTTATAAGTCAAATTATATAAGAATCTAAAAGCATTTCATTACTTATAGTTAAATTCACAGTCTGTCCAGTCAGTTTTGCTAATATTGTCAAGAGACAGACAGACACCAGCGTCCAGATATGGTTCGAGTTCTGCCTCTGTTATATATGGGAATAAACACAAATGCAGGGGTTGTTTGATGACCCTGGTTGCCCAAGGCATTGGTGCAGAAGTCACATCTTCCTAGGGCACAATTAGGGGTCCCTCGCAGTAGATTGCCTCAGCTAGTTCGGAAGTAAAATGAAATAAATGCAAAATATTAATTGTTAAGTTTTGTGCAGCACGTTCTTCGACACGAAATGTATACAGCATGTCATCTTTTTATAGACTTATTTAGCATCTGGGTGTTGTTTTATTGTAAGAAAAGAAAATAACTTTCCAAAGCTGTAGCCACAAGATTTGGGTCATAAAATGACATAATGAAAACGAAAGAAATGTGGAATAGGAACCTGCATTATAGATGTATATTAGTTATATGTTTTAAATCATTTTTATTGAACTAATATTAAGCTTGACATAAAGGACTGCGACTATTGCATTCTGCTATAAAATGTCTTGATGCATTTTCCCTTAATAGCTGCAAAATGGAGCACGACCATCTTAAATTACATAACACTCCATCATACTGCCCGGAAATAATTAAATATCAAACCTAAATATGAAACATTGCAGAGTCTAGAGCAGTTAGAATGTCATATATACATATATAGGGGTACAGATGTATTTTGTCTTTGAATACCGAGGCCAAAACTCAAGATTTGCAGCAACATTTCCTGTATAAATTCTTTTTCTTTTCTATTTGATTCTTAAGTTTGCAAACTTACCCCGAGCCAGAATCAGATGTTCCCCTCCGTCCTAATTCCTGAGGGGTTTTAGCAGTTGTCGGTTAAACCGTTTTGTTTTTCCATGCTTTCTGCGATATGCCCTGGCATTCCTCTGGGCGATACTCTTCCTGAATTGCCAACACTTATCTAAGTGTCCCAGTTTCGGGGTGATCCAAACCCCCAAACCACATTCACATGATCTCCTCTGTGCTGCCGTGTCCATACAGTCTTGTGATGTGCATTAAATCCTACATACCACAAACTCTATTCAATTTAAGTTTAATATTTCACTTTAAAAGCTAAAATAAAAATATTTGTTAGCCTTTTCGTATTTGTCATGGACAATGTATGCATTTAGAATTAAACAAAACTTTTTTGTATCTTTTGGACTGATATAAGACCCGAATCGTGAAAAAAAACAAAAACAGAGAGAGACTTTGTCTCTGTATGTGTATATCAGCTGGGTATTGCAGTACCTTTAACATGCCTTCAAGAAAGATAATGAAAGATTAACATATAAACACACACACACACACACACACACACACACACAGTGAGAGAGGAGTAAAACTATTTAAATCAAAATTTATGTGCCAATAAAAATGCTCTTCACCTGGATGTCGAACCGATGCAGTTGCAAGTCATTCAGTTATTCATATATTCATTAACTTCACGTTTTAATACTTTATTTTGGCTGTCATGCTGGATAGGTCACCTGTATATCACAGGGCACATACTCGCACCGGTAGTCTGGCTATTTGGATTCGTGGAGAACATGTGAACTCTACACAGAGAGGTCAGAGAGGTCCTTCCTGCTGCAGTACTAGCCAGTGTGCGTTTGTTTCTTCCTTACACTTCAATACAATAAACAACACAACAGAGTTATAGTTAAATCATATAAACCCACATCTTTTAGCAAAGTGACCTTTGTTATGGATTTTTTATACCACATGTAGTCCATATAGTTTATGTTCTCACACAAGCATGCATGTGTGTATGTATAAGCTACGCTCGGAATAGTGATGCGATTTCTGTTTTGAGTTATATCACATCCCCTGTAATATCTGTACTCAGTCATGGGGAACCGTCTGTATAGGTTTGTGTGTGTGTGTGTGTTTGATTTAATCTGGCTCAGTTATGAACATAAATTTTATAAGAAGGCTGTCTGGGTATCACACTAGAAACAGCGTCACAAAACAGCAAAGATGCACGGAATTGACTTGCTCATCTCTGTGATTTAAAAAAAACTCCAGCTGGGGTAAAGAAATGGAGTTTGATGTTATTTAGAAAGCCACAAACGAGCCATTATAAACTTAAAACAAAGATGTATGTAATTTAATAAATCATCACAAAAATATTGTTCCTATCTATAAAATGTGACAGGTACGTCTGCGTTATGAAGCATGCAGGAATTATTGCTTATGTCTGGAACGTATTATGACAAGTCCAATTATAAATAATATATCTGCATGACATTATTATAGAACGTGTTAAATTTGTTGTTCTGTGAATGCTCAACCAGACAGTCACGCTTTTATAATGAAGTGTTAACATCAGGTGTTAACAGAAGAAGCAACACCATCATATGTTATGCAAAACAAAAGCTTATAAACCATAAAACTGCCATAAAATGAATCTTTTAAACAAATTTGACCCTGAAAATGACAAAAACAAATGACAATGTCCAAAAACAGCCACCAGGCAGCAATAATCATTACATATTCAGTCATTTAGACAACACTCCTTCCCACACTGCTCTGCACTTTAGCATTTTATCCACGTCAAAATGTTCTTACACAGACTGACGGCTTCAGCAAGTATATACGGCCATTGGTAATAATTTTAAAACACGGTAATAGACACAATAACTATTATTTATGCTTGGCAACATGTTATCTTCTCTGTAAAGACTCGGAAGAAATAGCTGGACCGATGACAAGATGGTCACGTTTTGCAATGAGACGCATCAGGTGTCCAAATACTTTTGGCTAAATCGTGTCGTTTTTAGACGTTTCACAGTGCTTTTCAGGCTATGTTTTGTGAATAGAAAAAAGCTATTTGAACTGTTGAGAGGTAAAAAAAAGCAATGTTACCTTACAGCTAAATGTACACCATTGTGGATTGAAGCTGCATCGGTACCCTGGGGCTTAGATAGCAGGCAACAATCGATGTTACTTCATAAGTTATAACTAAAATGTTATTGAAGTGTGACTTGTTACGCACCATGACAAGCAAAGCTGTCAAATTCGTAACAAACAGAAGCAGTTTCAAATGTTTTTAGATCTGTAGTGGAAAACCAAAGCACCCTGAAAAGGGGGAACCATGTCTACTCCACACAGAATTGCTATGAGGTCACAGTGCAACCTACTGTACATGCATAGAGGAAAAAAGTAGTTGTCCTTGTAGCATAATGCTTCAAATAAATAAGAATCTTCAGCTTCTTCAAGTTGGTGAACAGCAATTGGACACATTGCGGCCTCGCTTCCTTTTACGACATGTTTTATGGCAAATTCTTAATGAGCCTTATTATTTTTGTCTGTAAGTAAATGATTTTTAGTCAGCACTTGAGTGGTTACAGCACTGTCGCCTCACAGCAAGATGTCCCGGGTTCGATCCCCCGGGTCGGGCCGGGGA
>JAOTRQ010096141.1:0-10473 GCA_028565875.1 Hoplisoma paleatum
ACAGTGTGATAAACGCTAGTTAGTTCAGCTGCTGTTACTTTATCTACCCTTGAATCTAGTTTGGGTTTTAGCAGGAACGTATGCATAGACTGGGAAGTCTCCTTTTGAGCTACACATTTTTTGTGAGTTTCGCATTGTCTGTGTCTTTTTACATCATATTCACCTCCGTGTGAAATGGAAAAATGACTCAAACAAACGTCACAAAAAACTTTACAAGAGTCACCTTGTACTGGTTTCACCAAGGGGTAAATAGTTTCCCAGTCTCTGTTATAGCTGCATTTTCGTTTTTTAGATCGAGTCGTGTTTTCTTCCCTGTCCTCCATAGCTGCATGGAGGTGCTGTTCTGAACTGATTTGCACTGGTTTGTGTTGGTGGGCGCGCCCCACGCCTGCACTCAGCCCGCCCCGGCGGCCCCGCCCCTGATGACAGCCCTCACTGCTTTTCCCACACACACAGCCATTGATAAAAAAACCATTCATTTTAAAACTGGAGTCTGACAGGCTGTAACAATGCGGGACAACGTCTCAATTTGCGGGACACGTGAAAAGCAATGAAATAGCGGGACTGTCCCGCACAAAGCGGGACATCTGGTCACCCTAAGTGTATGTTGAGTACAGATCAAGTTCAGAAAGTTCAGAGTTTGAATAATGGCACATGAGCCTGACAAAAATTTGTGGATGTTTTTTTTTCAATTGGTTTGGCTCATTTCATGAAACCGAGATTCTCAAAGCACCATGTGAAATAGAGCTCAAGAAAGTTTGCATTTTGAGGGCACAATTTGTTGATTGACTATTTGTTTGAAACACATTTTGTTTTGAAGCATACGTGAAGAGATGTGATCTTTTGATGTATGTGAATCAAATATTTGAATAGCATTTTAACACACTGTGTCAGAATACAATCAATAGTTTCTTTTGATTTGTGTAACATGCTGCTTGTCTTTTCTGGCCAACAGAATCTCTTACAAAGGTGTTTCAGTGGTTGGGTTTTACCGTGAGGCCTTACAAAAACCAAACTGCAAAACAAATGAAGGATTTACTTGAGAAGTTGAGCCAGGAAGAACATACTGGTGGTTGCTTTGTGTGTTGCATACTCAGCCATGGATCTATTGCAGGTGTATTTGGAATAGACGGAGAAATTGTGTCAGATGATAAAATATTTAATCCATTTAGTGGAACGATCTGCCGGAGTCTCATCAATAAGCCTAAAGTATTCTTCATTCAGGCCTGCCGAGGAAACGATTGCCAAAAATCTGTTCAGGTTGAGGCTGATAGCATTCCCGAGGAAGAAGAGGAAGCAGATTTAGATACAGATACTGTTCAAGTGATTCATATTCCAAATGATGCAGATTTCCTTGTGGTGAGGTCCACTGTTAAAGGATACGTTTCATTCAGAAACACAACTAAAGGCAGCTGGTTCATCCAGTCATTATGTGAACAACTAAAAGCACACTGTCCGAGGTAAGTATTTAAAACATCAGTAGATATATTTGAGCTCTGACTGATGTTCCGCAATTGCACAAAGAGAGCAAACATACGTGTGTCAAATCGTGCACTTGAACACTTCATTATGTTTTACTGCATAGTGCGTTCAAAATGACAAACAATGTCAATTTTGCTAAAACAGCAGTGTAGCATTTGGGACAATATTCACAACAATGTGTATTAAAGAAGTAAGCACTCAGTGTGCATTACACACTGCATTCCAGTACACTTACGTAAAGGTTTGATTTGCTATACAGCAAAAGTTGCTATGCACCACACGTTTTCTCTGCTGTCAGCTCAACATAGTTTCTTCAGTTCTTGCCACTTTAAACAGGTGATCATACACGTTTATGTTTAAGCTACACTATAGTGCCAGAAGTATCGGCTTATGTATTCAAATTATTGGAATCAGGTGTTCCAATCATTTCCATGGCCACAGTTTGGTGTGTTTTTACAAATATTTGTGAAAGAATGGGTCGCTCTCAGGAGCTCAGTGAATTCCTGTGATAGGATGCTATCTGTGCAACAAATCCAGTCGTGAAATTTCCTCGCTCCTAAATATTCCACTGTCAGCTGTATTGTAAGAAAATGGAATTGAACTTAAATGGGAATGACAGCAACTCCGTAAACTGGCGGAGCGGGGTCAGTGGAGAGGTCGCCTACTTTCTGTTGAGTCAATCAATACAGACTTCCAAACTTCATGTGGCCTTCAGATTAGCTCAAGAACAGTGCGCAGAAAGTTATATAGAATGGGTTTCCATGATCGAGCTGCTGCATCCAAGCCATACATCACCAAGAGCAATGCAAAGGATTGGGGTTTCTGTATCTGTGGGTCCTGTGTTTTGTAAAATTCTATATAAATAAAGTTGACTTGACTTGGCATTGGATGCAGTGGTGTAAAGCACACCGTCACTGGACTGTAGCGCAGTGGAGGTTCTTTGTAGCGACGAATCGAGTTTCCCCATCTGGCAATCTAATGGACAAGTCTGGCTTTGGCGGTTGCTGCATTTTGCCAAGTGGAAAGTTTGGTGGAAAGTGGATATGTAGTGGGGTTGTTTTACAGAAGATGGGCTTTGCTCCTTACTTTCTGAGAAAGGAACTTGAATGGCTCAGCTTACTAAGACATTTTGTACAATTCCATGCTCCTAACTTTGTAGGAACAGTTTGGAGCCACTTCTGTTTTCAACATTACTGTGCACCACTGCACAAGACAAAATCACTAAAGACATGGATGACAGCGTCTGGTGTGGATGAACTTGACTGGCCTGCACAACCTGATAGAAACAATTTTGGGATAAATTAGAGCTGAGACTGAGAGCCAGACCTTCTTGTCCAACATCAGTATGTGATGTTTATGTTTCAGCAATCCAAGTAAACAGGATGTTGCCTTATGAATGAAACATGGCGTGTTTCATTACTTGCCCTCTTAATGGACTGTATTTGTT
The DNA here is from genome assembly GCA_028565875.1 of Hoplisoma paleatum. Classification (NCBI taxonomy): domain Eukaryota; kingdom Metazoa; phylum Chordata; class Actinopteri; order Siluriformes; family Callichthyidae; genus Hoplisoma; species Hoplisoma paleatum. The sequence goes on from JAOTRQ010096141.1 coordinate 2,930, forward strand.
ACTGACAAGCCTGAATTAGCAAATCAATTTATTTTGCAGATTAAAACACATTTATCCACCTCTATAAATAAAACATGTATTTACTTGTGTTTTTTGTTTATTTCATTTAAAGTTAAAAGAGCATTGAATTGGCTTTATGTGCCATATGTGTGTGGTTATATTGGCTATAATATTTCTTAACAGTTTGTTTTTGCATTTCAGAGGCAAGGATATCAATGATATCTTGCTCCAGGTGAATGAGGAAGTCAGCCAGAAAGTTGAACACAAAAAACAAATGCCTGTTTTCAAAGTGACCTTGCGGAAAAAGTTGTTTTTCCGTGTGAAAGAATAAATCTTGAAGCAGGCCAAGTAAACCAAGATCAAACATGATGCCTGTTGTAATATTTCTTTCCACAAGAATTCCTTCCACTTTCCATTTTACTTAGTGGTCTTAATGTAATTTGTTACTAAAAACACATATATTTTCACACAAATGCATTTGTTTTTAATATTGTGTTTTATTAAAAAATCCTTTTAGACTTTACTGTGACCTTACTTTTTGCGAGTTTCTCTCAACAACATAAAAAAGACTTTTAACACATTTTATTATTAAACAAACAACAAAAGGAAATATAAAGTTACGTCATAAGGATGGAAATTATTACTGGAGCAGGTGCTTAAATAATTTCACATAAACTAGAAACAGAAGCTGTATCATGTAGTTTTCAGCCACTTAAGAATCCAGTTAGGTGAGTCCCACTGCTTGGTAAAGTATAAGTTAAAGTTGAACTAAATAGACAAAAAGCTTCTTTTAATTTACGTTCACGGGGAAAATCCATTGCTCATAAGCAAGACCATGGTTGGTGAATCTGCAGCTGGGTTGGGAAAGAGTGAAAATAGTACTAGCTAAAGCAGGGGTCACCAACCTTTTTAAAGCTGAGGGCTACTTTTAGGGTACCAACTAATGCGAAGGGCGACCAGTTTGACACACATTTGTGACGTCACAATAATAATTATATAATTAATTAATAAGTATATATTGTAACGATCGTGGGTTGCTCGGAAAGGATGACACGGATGTAAACAAAAGTCCAGTTTTATTAACACCTTCGGATAACCCGCGGTTACATTTCCGCCACATCGGAGCACACACACACCGGTTCACTCCCAAAAAACCCTCGCTCCCTACACACCTGCACTAAACTCCTCCCTCCCCACGCGAAGCGGAATAACTACAACATGTGAACAGAGCACCCATAACATTAATCACACACATAACCCATAACATTAAGCGATCGCTACAATATATTATATATATTGTCATTTTCTAATTTACACTAATGCAAGTGTGATTTTAAAAAGAATAGCGACAAAAAAATGCAGCTCGCTGGTAACTGTCACTATAATGAGCTGTTTTTAGAACTGGCCCGCGGGCACCACGTTGGTGACCCCTGAGCTAAAGGATTTGGCTCATCAGCAGTGCTACCGTATTGGCCCGAGTATAAGCCGCACTTTTTTACAAAATTTCAAACATAAAAAACTGCGGTGCGGCTTATTTACCGATAAATTTTCAGTTGTAACAGAAACTTCTAATCTAGCGCACATTTATAACGCAACATGTTATAACGCAACAATGACGGTCATGTTTGGATTTTTGAATAAGTCGTTGTTGGGTTTATTATCATCGCATACTATCATCGCATACCGACCCAGCCCCCGGCACCGTCCGCCTCATACCAAAGTTCTTGATCTAGCGACAATTGCCGTGAGCTTTGAGCCCAGTATCCACCACACCAGCCCAAAGAGAATAGGTACTAGTTTTAGTCTCACAATTTATATATTTTACTCTGAATCCCTCTCAAAATTAAGGGTGCGGCTTAGATTCGGGTGCGGCTTATACTCGGGCCAATACGGTAAATAGCAGATTTAAAAAACAAATGTTTTCCCAAAATCTTTATCGTAAGCACAGATGCTGAATTTAGATGGAATTAATTTATTATTAATTACTTTGTTATAATCGATGTAGGGATTAGGGAGCCATTTTAAATACTGGACTGGTCTTTGGTAGTTATATGGAATTAGATTTCATGGCTAGTGAGCTCACATGAACCTAAAATAACCACCAGCAATATAAACATTGTTGGACTCTAGGGTAGTAACCCTTATTTCTCTTGCGAGATGAATAAGAAATTAATTAATTTAGTCAAATGATCGTGATTAAATTAGTGGACCTTTCCGTGTACTTATAATTTTTTATAGTTTGTCAAGGGCTCACTTATTCTGAAGAACGGAAATCTTAAAATATTGCAAATATTAAAGTTTATAAAGAGGCCGTTTTAACACACTATGGGTTTTTTTTTACACCTTATGGGTCGGTTTTTTAAGTTAGTTGGTAAAGAAGTTAACTTGCTTAACTATAACCAAAACCAAAATTCAGTGCATTAAATCGGGAGAATCTTTGAGAGGAACCAGAATCAAGCGTATGTGGTGTTCAGCGCCCCCGCTGGCACGTTTAAGTATTGATATTTTCCACCCACATCCAATCCCGCTATGTGTTTACGTCACAATCTACTCCCATATTACGGACAGAAAGGACCCAGACCATTGGGATCGAATCCAGGACCTTCAAGCGGTGAGGCGACAGTGTTGCCTGTGTCTGTCTGGGTTTACCCTGGGTAACCTGGGTACCCTCGGTTTCCTCCCATAGTCCAAAGGCATGCAGTCAGGTTAATTGGATGTAATGAAATCATCCTGTGTGTTTTTGTCTCTGTAAAGTGCAACTGACTTGAAACCTATTTTGCTGTTTAGTGAATTTGCCCAGTGTGATTTTAAACAGGATTAAGCGATGGTTGATTGGTTGGTTGGTTGATAGGACAGACGGACGCACGTTCCAGTACCACATTTTTCATGATTTATGCATTAATAATTCCCGTGGATGAGAATTAAGAACAAAACTGGCTTCGTTTCCTTTTCTGAAAATATTTTAAGAGAAAAAGATTTACTATTTACGAAGTAAAAAATATTTATTTATTTACTAAGCATCTCCTACTCTTGCTGGAGAGGCTGTAAAAATGGGTACATCACACATTTGAAAGCTTTTTGACGCCAGTGCCCATATTTACACATCTGGCAGTCAAAGTATTTGAACTATGTGCCGAATCCAGAAGCATAAAAACCTGCAACAACCACAAAAACTGTGCAGCTGTAAGAGACGAGGAAAGTGGCGCACCCTTCCCCATGCGTCTCAATCTCTAATGTGCTAAAGATAGGAAGATATGCATTCCAAAGTGTGTTATGACTTCACCCAAATTACGATCTGGAACTACCGTACGTGACTCAATGGCAATACACAGTCATGACGACGAGTGCATGCCAACGACGTGTTTCCTACACCTTTGGCGCTCGGTAATAATAAAGACTTTCCTAAACACACACACTGGTGTGAACTAAATTCTTTATGGGTTCCTGTTATTGAGATTTTATGTGTGTTGGATTCAAATGAAGCAGAAGCAAAGCAGAAAAAACATCAACACATACGAAGTCTGCCCTTGTGTTACGTGTTAATCTGTAGCTTCCTGCCCGCCTTTCCTCTTATCCGAGTAAAAAAAATGATGCCCCTGTTCTTTGTCGTGTCCCAAACCCAGGTCTAGACGTAAGAGCGTGATATAAAAACAGAGCGTTTGGCTCTTCCCCGAGGACTCAGTCCCGCATTCTTCCCAATTTTGTGATTAAATAGCTGCTGTCTCTGAAGTCGTTCCAGAAGCTAATGGCTTGTGTTGCTGGGAATCATTCACACATCCTCTCCCACATCCTGGGGGAACGGCATCTACAATCCAGCATTTAAAAAAACAACCCTTTTCAGCCCCAACCTGATTTTGTTGACGGTACTCATTCGTAGAATTTGGTTTGACCTGTCTTTTTAAATAAGTAGCACTGGCTGACTGCGGAAGGAACTACAACCCGTCAACCTCCATGAAAGACGCGGACAGGAATGAGAATAAGAATCGATCTCTGTCCCTGATGGTTATAAGTCTGTCATCTGACGACATTATTAACTCCAGGCTGTTATGAACCGTAGAGCTACAAGCACAGATTACCTGCAGACATTTAAAGTCTTAACAAATCAGAAAGGCTCGATTTGTCCGAGAGGTACACAGTAAGTACACAGTGGAACGATGGCTACCTTTCAGATTGGCAATTAAAATGTTATGTTTTTGGCCTGGCGCAGGACCGACAAGCTGCCCGAGGCTGCGTGTGATGACATCATATCCTGTGGAACATGTATTCCTGGACAGGAAAACGGTGGGAATCACAAGAACGCACCTACGACCACCCAAGTGTGTGTTTACTCGAGTGCCGCTTAATAGCCTTTTATTTCCTTACTGCTTATATGTTTAATGCCGTGATTCATTCCAAATTACACAGCAGGCTGTATCATTAAAGTCTTTGTTTAGTATCAACATACACAAAGCTCAAGAGAACATAACTCACTGTACACGAGACGGAAACTACGTTTAATTCACAAAACAGAAACGTTCAAATGTTATTACAGAAAATAGCAGCCAGCACATTTACTAACATTAAAAAAATTAACTTGAAATCTTCCTTTATGCACATTTGATCATCTTAGTTTTAGTCATTTTTAACCACAGTTATAAATATTTCTGACAAAATGTTTATCCAGCAGAAACTCTCCTCCATATGATGTTATTATATCTTAAATAAATCCATTATCTAATTTTACCACCACCGTTAATCCTGTTTCATCACGAGACGGATATACTAAACACCTGAACAGGTTGCCAGTCAGTCACAAGCTAGACACAAACACAAAGGACGATTTCCATATCAACAATTGACCTGATTGCATATCTTTGAACTGTATGAAAGAGAACATGCAAACTCCACACAGAAATCCCCAGATTGCCTTAGATGGGAATCGAACCCGGGACGACAGTATTAAACACCAAGCTGCTTTGCTGGCAAACCCCAAAATATATATATAAAAAAACTATTTTTTAAACTTTCTGATCATTGAATTATTAATTCATGTGCAGATCAATAATATAGATCTAATATAAACAAAACAAAGATTCTAAAAATGGTTTTAAAAAACGAGACATCTATTATGTAAGTGTGGCAACACAAGCATCATTCATCAGACGGTCTGTTCTTCTGAATAGTTGCTTGTGTAAGTGTTTAAATTTGTTATTGTCATATCGGTACACCTTGTTCTGTTAGAATCTGTCACCATTTCAAACTTTTAAGCTCAGATGTTGATTTACTGGTTTAAAATCACCATAAAAGAGAAAAGACATCCTGTAATTTATTATTATTCATTATTATTGGTCAAGATGAAGCTTTGTAAGCAAAAGTCATGGCCGTGCCTTTTTGTGTGTATAAATTTATAAACCATGGTTTACTAATGTTAGTAAATGAGCGTGGTCATGCAAGAACCTGCAGTGTTTGTGAGGAACCAGTCTAGGGACAGTGTTGCCTAGTGGGTAGAGTGTTGGGCTGGGAACCCAAAGGTTGGGGGTTCAAATCCAGGCTCTGCTACACTCTGCTACACTGTTGGGTCCTTGAGCAAGACCCTTAACCCTGTTTGCTCCAGGGGGCGCCGAAAGTTGGCTGACCCTGCGCTCTGACCCCAACTTCCAGACAGGTTGGGATATGCGAAGAGAAACATTTCATTGTACTGTACATCTGTATATGTGACAAATAAAACTGGAATTTTGAATTTGGAAATAGCTTTATAGTCAGAGCTTAAAAAGATCAGTCAAAGAATTCTGACAGTTGAAATCTTTTTTGTTTTGCTAATCAATAAACCACTTAACCATGTCTGAGCCAAGCTTCCAAACAAAATCATGTTGTGTTTGAATAGCCAATAAATCTTTGAAATGCTTATGTTCTTTTCAAACAGTACAATAAACATTTCATATTTCAACACCCTATAACTTTTCTTTCCTCTGAATTCACAGTACAGGACACACAAAGGCGCATTTATTCACCACGCGTCGTCTCTGCACGGGTGTTACCATGGCACTCGTCATTCATTCGCATCGTCATTCATTCATCAATTCAAAATGTACTGATGCATTTTATTCTTTTGATTTTGCACTGTTGCGTGTATGGATCAGCTTGCCTGTTAAGCTCTATTTTGTTTAAGACACTGTGAATGACATGTAATAGCAGAGAAGGTCGATTAAGGTCGATAAAGAAGTCCAACGATGCCACTGAAATCATAGGTTACATTATACTTTACAAATGAGTTTGTCAACACCTCACGAATAACATTTACATTTTCAATATTTTACTGACACTCTTATCCGGAGTGACGTGCAGATGTGCTCCTATACTAGTAAACGTTACCATACCAGGCCAGATTATAAAGAGGTAGGAACCAGACAGAGAAAGTAATGATGTCACAAATGGGACTGGAACATACAGAAGTAAACAGCCCTTTACAGATTATATGGAAACATGTAAATATGTTTGTTCAGTATGGAGAATGTGTTAAAGTACTGTACGAAATATCAAAGAGAATTGTTTAAAGAGTTAAAAGTACCTTTCTCGGTGAAAAACAATATTTACAGGAGTAATTTTTAAATTTATTTTAGAATAAAATATAGTGTCAACCGCTCCATTCCAGAAGATGGCAGTAATTCACATAAAAAAAAACAAGAAGAAGAAGAGAGAGAGAAAAAAAGAAGCTGCTATACTGGTCTCGTCCACGGTGTGGCAGTAAAAACAATGGAGACTTCCTACGTAACAATCTTTCCTAGGTTACACTGACATGGCGGACGGCGCGGTTACAGTGACAGTAACTCATGGTAAATATTGTACCGTAAACTCCTCTTTTGTCTCTTTCTACACGTTAGTATCGTGTTGTTGTTGTGTTTATTTATTTGTAAACAAAATTATTAGAAAATAAGGTTGGAAGGGATACTTGTTCTTTTATATCTGCACATAAATGTCAGGACACATCAGCTACAACACTTTAGCTAATATTTTAATTTATTTATCTTCTTTATATTGTCTGATTTCCTCATTTTTTGGAAAATACACCGAGTTTGAAGTTATAGTAGCATTATTTATATAATAAACGATCCACACATGTTACAGACTGATTTATTATATTTATTATTATTCTATTATAACAAGGTTGTACATTTAATGTCTTAAATTGAACCACATAAAAAATCTCAACAGTGTTGGAGGCTGAAACAAAGAGAAATTGATTTAATTTCTGCTCAATATAAATTTTCTAACTATATATTTCGATAAACTGCTCCTGGTAATAAAATGTTTAGGATTATTGTGTAAATATTTATGTAGATTTATGAATTTATGAAAAGGTCAAAGTGGAAAATCGTCCTCTAAGTATGTACGGATTGAAATAAAGAGTTATTACATCACACAGTTTATTTTAATTTGAATCTATTTGCGCGTAACACAATTGGCAATGGTAATTGTTTCCTTATTTAATGTGTGTGTGTGTGTGTGTGTGTGTGTGTGTGTGTGTGTGTGTGTGTGTGTGTGTGTGTGTGTGTGGGGGGGGGGGG